>JAPYZP010003291.1:0-12021 GCA_030522985.1 Torymus sinensis | reverse complement strand
TGGGTTTATGGCGGTGTGTTGGCCTTTTGGGAAAAGTTTGTAAAATGGAGATTGAATTGATTATTAGGACTCGCGTCGATCCGTTTAAATGTTTCTGTGCGTAAATAATCAGTTGTACTTGGTTGATTAAATAGCTGTCGTTGCTTTTTCTTCATTCAAAAGTCCAAGTCGTTATTAGAAAAATGCCACGTTAGTGATTTTATCTAGGACTGGGGTACGGGAAACGATAGATGTTACAAGATAGATGTTACAAGACACGGAACATTTCAATCATGATCGTCGTTAGTTAACAATTGAGTCGTCAAAGTGGATCTCGTCATTTAACGGTAAAAGTTTTAAACTCCTCGACTCGCTACTTTTCCTGGATATTCCGCAATAATTACAAATGCAGCGTAATGAATAATAATTTGCCTCGACTCTACAACAGTTTAAAGTTCCTTCAACTACTTGTAATGATACATCTTTATGATGTAGGTACATAAGTTAATGACGACGAGGTAAACGTCTCGGTATTTTACCATGTCCATGTAACAATTGAACAAAATAATAACATCTCCTTTAAAACAGACTTTATTTCTTTCTTTTTTTCAATGTTAAAGTAAATAATTGATAAATTAAATTGGATGCTCGACTTTCTAGGACATAATATAGAAAGTCTTGTATAATGGTCACAAACTCGGCAAATGTTATTTTTATCTCACGATTGTCTTTAGATGTTACCATACTAAAGGTTGTTGACACCACTCTCTAACATTTCTATGTAACTACAAAATAATAGTTTAGGTCATAGAGTTGTAACAGTGTACACTGTCATCAGATATATCCTACGCATTATTGAAGATAGAACCTACATGTTCCGTATCTAAATTTTGTGACGTTGAAATGTAACGAAAATACTCTACAAATTACATCTCGACATCCATCTTCACATCATTTTACAGACAACAAAATATTAAACCTTTGGGATAAACCTAAAAATACAAATAAAAAAGTAAACTAAAACGACACGTTCCTCAAAAAAGGCATCAATACACCAACGCCATCAACGTTAATTATAAATTAAATTCTGCCCCTTTCCAATCCACAATTACAAAAACTCGCGAAATCCAGCACGCATCATCCACCCGCACACACACCAGTCTCCCTCCTCCCCACCATTCCAACAAAAACAAAGACGACGTCGACGCGCCCTAAACCCCCCTCTCCGCCCCTCCGTCAATTAACATAAAAAAGCACTTCCCTATGCACGGCGAAATCGAGGGTAGATCGCGCACAGAACGCGCGCGCGCCGCTGCTCGCGAGACGGCAATATCGATCGTACGAGCGAGCGAGCGACGCCGACGCTGCTGCTGCCGACTTAAAGGGGAGCTGCCGGAAGGCAGCCGCGCCGAGTGGCAAGAGAGAGGCACAGCCAGGCGAGCTCTCGTGGCTTAAAGCCGATATGTCGCTCGGTATACGTGTAGTAGGTTGTGGACGTGGAATGAGTTTGAGGTTGTGGATGGGGAATTTGTTAGATGCTCGTGTTTTGGAAATGATGAGTAGACGTGGTTTGTGGTAATTGCTTGGTGAGAAGTTGATTTAGAGTGTGGTATTTCGGACTTGCAGTTTTTGAAGTTTAGAGGCTTTTAGGATATAGATTTGCCTGTGGGAAGGAACGATAACTGTAATGCTCGTATTTCTTCTGTGTTGTAATGAATCAACGTTAAAAGAAAGAATTTTTAGTCATTATTAATTCATCTGGTACTTTGAAACGTAATGCGATTGTTCTTTATTCATTTATTGGCTTTGTTGAAAGATTTATATTGAGGTGGTTATTCAAGATTTTCTATAATCGACAGCAAAGGATTATTTTAAAACGTTCGTTCAATTTTAATATTTCATTCGTTCCCAACGAATGGCACTTCTTTTTCTGGAATTCAATCGAATCAAACTTTGTTTTTATGGCAAAAGAATATTTTTAAAGGGTATTGATGAGTTCTTTTTGTTTCACCACTTTTTATCACAGTGGATCTGGTTTTAGTCGTCATTTAAATTTTTATAAGAGAATTCATTTCTTCATCGGCTACTTAAAATACTAAAGCGCGAAAGAAGCTCGCACTTCGTATACCTATAGCCGTCGGTGAAACATTTTTCGAAACGATGTCAAACAAGTCTAAAAATATCTCCACCGCAATACAGTTATATACGCCATTACGCCCGATACTTTCGATTGACCATAAACTTATTTGCCAAACTCACTTTTCGCACACGATCTACCGAGATTCCCCCGCGCGTTACATAAAGACACGTACATCGCAATCTCGAGGCCAGCTACTTTACGGCCCAACATTTATGCAAACCTTTTCCCCGGCTCGCGTCGAACGACATTTATTCCTTGACAAGAATTTACACAGTTTGATTACTCAACTCTCTCTCGCGCGCGCGCCCCAGCCGTATTTCAAAATTTACGCCCCGCCCTCGCCCCGAAAGCGGCGCAATAAAACGCGAGGGACTCTCTGAAACTCCTACGCCGCTATAAAATCACCGTTATACCGATGCGCGTGATTAGCGAGGCTCCCCATTCGCCTCTTCAACTTCTTCTTTATACGATCGTTCGATTATCATAAGTATATTGTACTCCCGCGCAGCTGACATTGAAAACTTTCATATAACTTGTACATTTTAACTCGGCGAAACTTCGAGCCGCGTTTAACTTTTTCATTTCACGTAAAGAAAGGAACGAGAGAGAGAGAGAGAAAGAAAGAACTTTTATATCGCTCGGTCTTAATCTCTCCTCGCGCGCTTGCCAGCGCCTGCCAGAAAGTTGATTGAACTTTCGCGCAACTTAGTTAATGTGTAATTTCGCGCGGGGGCGAGGAGAGAGAGAGAGAGAGAGTTTAGTTCTAAAGCTCTTGCGCCCGCTTCGGCGCGATCGATATTCCGGGGACGGCGAAATGTGTCACGTGGCGGGTGGGGGGTGGGGTGAGAGCGGGAATTCCGCCGTTTTTATGTGTCAAAGTTGCCGCTGCGCTTTTCCGCGCATAAGATAAGTGGCGTTTAAAAGTCGCCTGCCGCGGCGAGCTGAATAATGGAGGAGCGAAGGGGTGGACGACGTCGACGGCGGCGGCTCGTTAAATATCGCATGATGGACGGTATATACGTGTACGTGTGTGTGCCTGCACGTGTTGTAGACCGAGGGATAACTATTCGGAAGTTCTTTAACAGCTGAACTTTGATTGATTCAGGTGTTTGCTTTGTTCGAGGTATTTGCGAAGCGTATACGTGTTTGTGAATTAGAGATAAGACGGCGCAGAGCTTGAAAAGTGGGGCTCAAAGTCGAACTTGTCGGAAAACTTTTCTGTCGAGTGTATGTTTATAAATAAAGTTTTTGAATTAGGGGAGAAAAGTTTAGTCGGAGGCTTTGTCTGCCTAAAGTTTTACGTTGTGAAAAAAAAAACAAATGGCGCCCAAAAGTGAATAAGCACATATTATACTTTAGGTTATAAAACACATTGGCATACTTTGCCTGGACAAGTTGGTAAGTATCAGATTTTACTGCTGGCATGATTAAACGCAACCTTTGAGCGCGAGAGAACTAAAACGACGTTAATTGACAGTGTGTGTGTGTACTTTATAGCGACAAAAACCTGACAGCTAGAAATTTAAATCCATAACGAACTATCTTCCACCATCGCAGCGCTGAGCACGACAATTTTCCACTCTTAACGAGCCCCCCCGACTCATGCAAAAATTCCCCGCAGCCAAACAAGGCATCGCCTTCTCCTCCCCTCGCGCAAAAACCCAATTCGACCTCGAACGTGTATACGTGTACGCGCAACTCGTCCACCTTCCTCCTCATTACCTCGCACGTGCGCGTTATTTCAACGTCATAACTGCGCCCGAGGGGCCGACGCCGTATAATTACGATATACCCGCCGTGCACGCGACAAAATAACAGAATATCGAGCGAAAGGACAGGTGTATGTGTGTGTGCGCGCGCGAGGCGTTCGCGTGCCTTTTGTTGTTTCCTTTATTTTTCTCTCTTTCGTGCTCGCTGTGTTGTTGCGATGTGCCGCACAGCGGTGCGTGAAAACGGCGCGGGGAAAAAGGGCGCGGAACAGGTGCGACCTGATAATCAAACGGCGGGCTGGGGAAAAACGGGGAGGGGAGAAGGACGGAATAAAAACAAACCGGCGAGGATGCGAGAGAGAGAGAGAGAGAGAGCAAACGTGTTTTCGGTTCGAGTTTTTCCGGAGTGAGTGGAGAGAGGATAGGATGTGTCGGGGGTAATGAGGCGGTTTTTCAGCCGAATATTTATCCGCCCAGTGAAAATTAGGGATTATATTGTAATGAAAGATAGGATTGGCAAATAGATGTAAATATCACAGCAGGTGATATATAGCTTTTAAACGATAAATATTTGAGCGTTGTTTGAAGGTTCAGGTTTGGGCGCCACTTGTTAATGTAACAAGATCAATATTCTGATATAGTGTAAACCTGCCTTTTACTCTAGCATATACGTAAATTACTCATTTACTTAATATGTTTTAAAGACCTAACAATAGAGCTAATATTTGCTTTTAAGAGATACAGCCAATTTACGTCTTATTATAACCCTCATTATAAATGAAAAAAAAAAATTGAATCGCTGTAATGTAATTTAGTTATCCTTACAACACAAACTGAATTATCTTAATTATATTTATTAAAAAACCTCGTGAAATTACACTTTTCAAACTAAGCCATTATATCCTTTACAATGCGCACACGTATTTACCATAGCCCATAGAAATAATATTTATGAATAAGTATTTTCCAGCTAGTGCTCACTAGGTCAAGTCGTAATTTATGGCCGAAAACTTTCAACGCTGGAAAATAATTTCCAGCGCACTCCCCCTCTCTCTTCCCAAAATTCACGATCCTCGAGAAAGATGAATGTCCCCAGCCGCATGAATCACATCTCTAAACTTTCAGGTTACTACTCATCTTTCTTCTTTATCATTCAACGCAGTGTCCAATGAAAAATCGTTGCTAAGACCACCGCATTACCCGCGCGTAACCGGACAATAACCCCCGCTAATTAAAGCGACAGAACCCGAACGCACTCGCTCGATTGTCGTCCGAATTGTCCATTGTCCTCCTCTCCGTGAATATCAAAAAGGCCCGGCGAAAAGAATCCAATTTACAGACTCGAGTTGGGCGCCAATTATCTCCTTCTTTCGCGAGGACGCTTTGTTTTTGAGCGAGACAATTCGCTGTGGGTCTGTCGGGCGAATACTTCCAGGACTGGGCTGGCGGCTCTCTACACATCGGATTCCAATTAGTATATACGGCCGACGGCGTTGCTGCTGCCGCTGCTGTTGGCCTTTCCTAGAGAGGAAAGTGAGATTGGCTCGCTGTGCTTGGCTGGGCGCCAACCGACCTTCTCTCTCTCTCTCTCCGCTTTGCCCCTTGCCTGTCGCTTTCGCTCGGGCGCCATGAAAACATACCAGAGGGAGGGAGGCAGATGAGAGAGTAATTCGGATCGAGGTTTGCTGAAGGGGGAATGAGGTTATTTCTGGGATGCAGCAGCAGCCGGTTCGCGATCGCTCGTGTGATAACGAGAGGATGACACACGTGTGTGAGCTAGCGCTGGCGAAATGTTGATTAGCTAAGGGGGAATCGTTCGATTGGTTCGAGGAAGTCGTTGACCTAGTGCAGCTTTCTTTTAGATAATGAGTTAACAGTTTTAATACTGACACGTCTTGTCGATGAAACTCAAATTGTGTATATGGAAAAATACAAATTTTTATCTAAACCTTTGTGTGGATATTGTATGTATAACACAAATAGATATCAGTTCAAATTCAAAACTATATTGCAAAAATATCCATTACATTTCAACAAAGCGAATTTCGGATTCATAACTTTTTACGGTAAAAGGATCGACTTGAAAAACAGTATTTCATTACTATTCGTAACGTTAAACCGAAATTTTGAGGGAACCATTTGCCGAGAAAAACATAGTTACTCTACTTTGCTCAATGGAAATTACTAAACAGAAATGCACTCATTACTATGAAAATGTTAAGCAGGCTGCCTCCCAAGATAATATTTCGTAAACCATCATGTAAATAAGTTTAATTAAACCGGGAAAACACAGCGAAAACAACATTATTTACAACACACATCTCCTGGGAATCGTTAACCTACTACTACTACACTTCACCCATAATTTTTCCCGAATTTAACGTGCGCAACAGAGCCGAAAACTTTGCTCTTAAAAATGAAAAGAAAAATTTTCCCACAGCAAACATTATTCGTAACGGGACGAAATTCGATAAAGCTCCCCAAAAATTCCGCGTTATTTTTGCACTTGCAGCTGCAGAAACCGCAGGGCGAAAATCATCATGCATAATGGATACGTGTATGTATACGTGCGCAGGAGCGCGCGAGTTGCTTTTGAATGCACGCGGACACGCCCACCTTTTGCCTCTTTTGTTGCTTGTCACAGCGGCAGCAGTCGCTGCTGTTGCTGCCGCTGCCGCTGCAGATATTTATTGCGCTTTCATTGAAATTGTCGAGCAGGTATGTATATGCGGAGGGTTAAACGTGACCTTTTTGACCCTGACAAATAGCAGACGACGAAATCTCCGCGGTAGGTTAGAATTAACGTAATAGCGAAGGATGTGTATAGGTATATAAAGTTGGTTTCTGGAATAACTTGACTTACGTATCGCAGAATATGCCCTTAATGAAATAGTTCTGTGACTCACCTGTAACATAAAAGAAAGTTTGAGGTTAGAATATATACAATTTATGACAATGTAAGTTTATTTTGTATTGTTTTGTTGTACATTATCTTTCCTCGCCACCCTTAAAAATAAGAAATACTCGACCAAACGTCACGATAATCTCTCGAATTATGCAAGCTCCCCCGTCGCGGCTTTCTCTCTCTCTCGATCTTTGCCACTCACTCTCGCGCAAACACTTATCACTCCCGCAGCCCGCATTATGCAAAGCAACCCGATAAAAGTCCAATCGAAGGGGAACCAATCAAATTTGTCAACCCGAGTCTGACTCGAGGAGGTCGAGAAGCATCATCTCTTTCCTCATTTGCATGGTCGACCTTTTTCGGGGATGAATTGTATTTTTGCTGGCAGCAGCGGATGACGAGAGGGGAATATCAGAGTGGCGGGTGAGGAAGATGAAGGGCGAGAAGAGAGGAAGGAAGAATGTCTGCTGCTGCTGATGCTGCTGCGTTCTTTGTTTTATGGTTGATTCCACGGGACTGGGGTGTATTTAATTTGGCGCCCAAGCGTGTATATATAGAAGTTTATGAGGCTTTTATTGTGGCTGAATTGCATTAACATAAGTTGGAGAAAGTGAAAGATGGAATATTCATTGCAGCGGAGTTTTATTGCCGGGGATCGGACGTATATTGAGGGAAACGCAAGTTTAAAATGCGCAAAATGAATTTTGCTCTTGGTGGATAGCCATGAAATTATATACGCAATTTTGATTAAAATATAAACGTTTCATCTAGAATAAATGCGATGAATTCTTTAACAAAGCTACGTCTCACAAACGCATTCCACGAAACGACAAAATACCATTCTACAAATCCAATAGAATTGTCCATTACCGCGAAAAAACGAAATTTCAAAATTCCATTTTACGAGTTATTCAGCCCTTTTTGTTTTTCCACGAAAGGGAAAGAGAGATGGGGGAAAAAGCTTTTGTCGCTTTCCCCCCCGGTGGCAAAAATGGCTGCGCGCCCGGGACAATTCGCTCGATTCCCGCCGCCACTCCCTTTCAGTATTTTTTAATAACGCGCACTCGCGCCCGCGTCGATTATTCCTCGCGTACGCGTACGCTCATGCGTGTGGGTGTACGAGAGGCTGGAAATTTTTAGGGTGAGTTCGAGAGCCGGGGAATGGAAGGGACGAGTGGTGGAGTGGGTTTGTTTTTCGGTAGGACGTCTGTTGTTTTCCATGAATGATGGCTGTTTTTATGCGCAGGTTGTATGGCGTATGAATGGAGTGTATAAAAATTAGTAAAATGAATATAATTGTGTACGTTTGAGTGATGACAAGTGTAGGTTGAAGTATGGGGGCATACGTGCTTTTATTCAGTTTTAATGGCTTATCTGTCATTCGAAATAGTCGTTATTATCTCGGGTGTTATACAGCTTTTATCAAACATTATAAAAAAAAAAGAAAGACATTCAATTGAATGTGAAAAATACAGTTTAGCAAAGAAAAAGCCTGCCATTTAATAACCCAATCAACTGTAAACTCTCTGGAAATCTAGCAAGATTTCCAACACCTTATCCTTGAAAAAATTTACTAGGAAAACTTGAATTCCTACGAGTTCCTCCACCCCTTATTCATCATTTCGAAACTGCAAACTCGTTCGAATTTCGTCTCTGCAAAAACTTCCTAGACGCAAAAATCAACAACACGTCAGCACACACTCTCGACCTCGCCCTCTCTTCCTCCCTTCGCGTACATAGCAGAGAGACAGAGAGAGAGAGAGAGAAAGAAAATCGCTTGCGACAGCAGCAGCAGAGCTACGGGGCGCGACCCGCAAATCCCGAGACAAACTTTCGCGCTCGACGCTCCATCGATCTTTTCCCTCCCTCCGTTTCTCTCTCTTGCTCTCTCACTCACTCTCCTCCCTTTGTCTCCGCGCGAGCTCTAAAAAGGTCACAGCAGCAGCGGCGCGAAACTTTTCTCTCGTCGGAGAGGGAAAGAGGGAGAGAGGAAATGAAAGATGGAAAGGCGCGGAGACGAGAATAGCGCGCGCGAGCGAGCGAGTGCTTGCTTGACGGGGAAAATATAAGAGTATCGGGAGATGGTGTGTGTCTGTGTGTCTGTGTGTATGTGCAGAGAAGGTTCGACGAGGGTTGAATATTTTGCGAGGTATGAGGTGTGTCTTTTGTTGGCAACTTTTTTCAGGTTGGGGTTTTGCATTGTGGGTAGCTTTGGCTGATTGTGGGTTGTAATATTTATTAGTGAACTGATTGTTTGGTGTTAAAAGGCAATTTGTGATATAGTTTCAATACAGTCCTAATTAGGTACATCTCAATATCTGGAATTTGACTTATATAATTTTATACCGAATAATTATCCAGTCCAATTACTAAGTATGTTTTCATGTGACCTAAATTAAAAGACAATTTTCATATTCTCAAATCGACAA
Organism: Torymus sinensis; assembly: GCA_030522985.1. Classification (NCBI taxonomy): domain Eukaryota; kingdom Metazoa; phylum Arthropoda; class Insecta; order Hymenoptera; family Torymidae; genus Torymus; species Torymus sinensis. The sequence goes on along the minus strand of JAPYZP010003291.1, from coordinate 2,859 downwards.
AATTGACACATACCTAAAATACCTAAAAGATTCAATAGGTTCAATCTGAATCATATGTTCTTGCATAGAATTTTATCTGAAATATCATCGTTTAAAACAAAGTTGTTAAACATAATCCTTTAACTGTTCTCGACATAAATCTTTAGAGGAGAAACTGGCAAATATTTCAGTACAAAATTCCGAATATGACATTCCACGTACAACACATACACAGCCACGTACATACTACGTTACTCGACCCTTTAATTCCACCTCTAGAATCCCTCCCACTTGCACAACGGCGCTCGCGACCCCGAAAGGAGAAAGAGAACACGAGAGAGAAAAAGGGGGAGACAGAATAGACTCGCCCTGACTCTCTCCTTCTCTCTTGCGCTGCACTTGTTTCGCCAAACTTTCGCGCACTAATGTACAAAGTTCGCCGCCGCCGCCGCCGCTCTCTTGCGCGCACATACACGCGTATAAGAAGAGACTTTCTTTGAGAAGCGAAAAGACACTAAGGCATTCTCTTCCCTCTTCTTTTCCCTCCTCGAGTTTTTGCGCGAGGAAACTTCCTTTCTGCTCTGCAGACTGATAACTCGCGCGCGCGCATCTCTGCATCCGCGTGGGAGGGGAATAGATTTAGTGGGTCGAACGTCCGTTGTCTTAATTAAAACTTGAGCTTTTTTCCCCGGCCAGGTTTTGTTGCAGGGGAGAACGCTCTCGCCTTTAGCTTGATTAATGAGCGGATGTTTTTCGTTTGTTGCTGCCGCCGGTTTCTTTTTTGCTCCTGTGGAGTGATGTTCGCTCGATAAATGGCGCTTGAATTTTAATTTAATTGTATCGGGGGGTAATAAAATATCAATTTGAATCCTTGATTAAATTACAGCTTTAAAGTAGGTTTTCATTAGAATTTTAACTGACAGGCGTTAATTACAACCTTTCTCTATTCGACGATCAATGTTACAAGAAATAATATCCGAATTCTGATTTTCGTTGAAATTGTGATTATGCTTTTAAAAATTTACTTTATCACTTTAAACACACTATGACACCCAAAAGAATCCCCGACCAAACACAGAACCCACAAATTCTTCAATTTTACACCACCCACAATTCTCTCCCCTCCCAAGACTCTCCATTATTCACGGCATACCAAAACACACACCTGCATCAACCGACCAACCCAAACACACACACACATACACACATCACTGTTTAATCAACCCCAAAAATAACCTCCAAAAACACGCCGACCGAGAATAGACGTGCCAGCTTGCGCGCCGATTTCCCGGATTCGCGGCATAAATAAACAAAAGACATGCGCGGACGCGCGTGTGCGAAGTAATTTAAGATGAGTCGGGTCCGTAACCTCTCTTTCTCTCTCTCTCTCTCTCTTACCGAAGTTGAAGCTCTCTCGGCCCGCGCACGCGGAAGCTCCGTCGAGCGTCGGGCTGCAAGCCAAGAGAGGCGCCGGACGCGACGGCGTAGTCGTCGTCACCTTTGTTCGGACGCTGCGTGTAGCCTGTCGCGTGAATAATGGAAGATGGAAGAGACAGAGAGAGTGAGAGAGAGTGTGAGAGAGAGAGAAGGAAGGTGAGATGGTATCGAGGGAGTGGAGCACGCAGGGGTTATGTAGGTGTTGCAGAAACTGGTAGTATTTCGGGTATATTATGCTAGAAAATACGCAGATAGAAGCGAATATTTTAATCGTCATTGAAAGTTTGGTATATTAAAGGAACATTTGTGAAAGATAAGATGTTGTTGGTTTTAGGTTTCGAATAGTAGAGTTTGTTTTTAATGGTCAAGAGGTAGACACCAAGATTGAGAGTTACCATCCAAACACGTTTATGAAAGAATGTTAATGAAACGTTGCCAAGTATTACAATTTACTATCTTGTAGCATATTCAAGTCTACGATAGAATATTTATAGAACATAATAATTTTTAGCTTGTTTTCAGTAATCCTAGACAAATTTTTCACAGGCTTTCCAAGAAAGATTAAAAGTGATAGTGAACTACTCTGACTCGTGGAAACACAGTTGCCAGCTGTAGTACTTTGTCTTATTGCTCTCGAAAGACATTGTGCATTAGGAGTTTCTATACATAACGTCATAAATATGCATCCAGTATGAGCCATACCAACCACTTCAACCTAGAAAAACTTCCGGAATCCACGCCAAACTACCATCGTGCACGAACGCGCGCCGCTTCCAGCTCATGCTTACAAGCGCGATACCTGATGTAACCACGCTGTTTTGTAACTCTTACAAGTCACGCGCGAGCCCGAGGAGCTTCCATCATCTTCGCGCTGTTGTTTTGTCGTACCTCCATTCGATGCTCACGGAGTATATGAAATGATGCGACTGCCACAGTTAGTGTAATTTCGATCGATGATTCGCGAACTTTGGAAGTTGAGATTTCCTCGTGTTATGCAAGATGGAGTTAGCACACACGCACTTTGAGGTACAAGAGAGGTTCGAATTTAGAACGCGACGAAGCGGTAAATGATAATGTGACAAGGTGTGAGAGGTAGACGCGTTCACACGTAATTGCAGCACAAAAGTGCGAAATTCACACGTGATAAGTTTATCTATGTGGGATTTAAATTATATTCAAGGTAAATAATGGCGTGCTTTAGCTGTTTGATTGGAAATTTGTGACTGATTTATAACTATCAGTAGTCTGATAACAAAATTAAATTATTAAGAAATGCAGGTGATAGTTTAGTATTAAGGTAAGTAATATTTAACGCAATTAAAAATCCTAGATTTCATAGTGTAATTGCATGTATTGATTAATTCCTCTACAAGCTCAATTCTGCATTCATAATACACCAGATTTATCTTCTACCAGTAAATGTTCCTTTCCATTATTAAACAT
>JAPYZP010003290.1:0-11784 GCA_030522985.1 Torymus sinensis | reverse complement strand
GACACTTTTAAGAGGCTTTTTCTCGTTGCGCAACGCGTATGCGCGCGAGAGCGTGCAATTGCGATTGGTTGAACGCGACGATGCACGTCAGTGTACATCACCCGGACGCTGACTTTACTTACGGTACAGCGCGCGCGAGCGAGATGCGCGGCGTGCTGAGGTGCGAGAGCGTACTTAGCAGGAAAATTTCTATACTTGTAATAGACAATGAGTCGGTACTTTAGTTTTATGAACTATTAAATTCATTCGATTAGTTTTAATATTCGTTGTTATCGAGGTATGATGATCTTAATAATATAACAGGGTTTTAAAACGTCCTTGCTTTAAGTCTGCGTAATCGTCCATGAATATATAACATATGTAAAAAGTTTATTTTAAAATGATTTAATGTTTAAGTGACAATAGTATACATTTACAATTTGCGATTTTACTCCATTATATTGTATTACGTACTATTATATAGATTGGATTCAAATTATAAAAATATTGACCGAGAAAAACAAAATTCTTCTATAAATTCTAAGGGATATATTTAAACGTATAGTCATTTGGGCAAGTAATGACTCGTAAGATCGCTCTTGTCCTTACCAAATATTTTGGTACTGGCATCTATGGTGCTAACTAGGGTATACAGTACCTTTACATAATTCTCAAGTGACTTGCAGTTTGAAGTGGCGTATTAAAGCGATGAGCAAATTTGAAAATCATATGAGAGGTAATAAGTGACGCAAGAATTTGCTAACATATCTAATTTTGTATGGATCTTTGTTCAGGAGATTCTCAGTTTGACAGTTATTTCGAAACATTTTTAGACTCCCTTCTCCTCGAAAACATTTGTTCATTGTTACAAACACTTACGAACCACTTGAAGTATTTCCTACATCTTCTGGAATTGAAAATATGTCTACAATTATAAAAAAAAATCTAATTTCTTATGAATTTCTTATTTCAAGCAAGAACACATTTATTTTTAATGTAATCATCTAATTTTATTCAACCAATCATTTCAGACCCGTCATAACTATTTGCCACTTTGCAAAGATTCATGGCTCACGTATAGGCATTCAATTGCCATTCCGAAATCAAATTTCGCAACAAAAAAGCAATAACTTTAGAAAACGCACGGGCTCGAGCGATAGAACTCTCTCGTGGGTTACCCCGAGGCTCTCTTCCGCGCGAATTATCGATTAGCATGGTTTTCTCCAAAGTGTCCTCGTCACGGAAGTCTCGACGTTTCCGCGCGCGGAACTTTTCCCCTCGCCGGTTTCATCAAAGCGAAATTACTCGCAGTTAATAATGCTTCGATCATCGGGAGGCGTAAATACGTTCGATTATCCAGTGTTTGCTTTAGCGGCTCTTTCCCAGAGCGCGGCGGTAAATCGTCAGACGGACGCACGTCGATGATGCTCGAGGAAACGTCGGTTTCACATTTGTCATAAATGTTTTACGCCGCTCAGGTAGCGAACTTTTGCTGACTTCCTTTTTATCAGTAGTATATATTCAAAAAACTTTTGATTTATTTCAACGTTTGTAAAGAATTTTATACAAAAATATTATAATAATAATAATAATAATAATACATGTGTATAAATAATAAAAAAGACGCTTTTCTTAAAACTACTCGCAGAAACGACAGAAGAAAGTATTAGACACACGCTAGAATCCATATTTTCTATTTACAAATGCTCGCGAGTTAGCGCTCGAAAATGAATCAGCAATTTTCTAGGTAAACTGCATAAGAATTTCGCGTTGAGAGTCTCTTTCACAATTCGCAAAACAACAGACAATGCATACATTGAAATATGTTCGGTTCTGAGAATTTTACGTTTACTGGAGAGAAAACTATACGAGTATTATATTTGGTTCATACACGAATATTGCGTGAGAATAACATTCGTGATTTTTTAACAAATTCATAATCAGCAATAATAATACCGCGATTTGAAAGATTAATGACATTCTGTAATCAATAAAGCAGTTACAATGATACAGACAATAGGAGTGAAAGTGATTTTACGTTTAGTCTCGACATGGTTTCTCTTTAAAATCTGATAATAGATTAAAAATCAACAAAGTAAAGGATTTATTTGTATTGTAAACTATTCAAGCCTAACTCACAGTAACACGCATGGAATTTCACTTCTTTTTCGTCGTTTGCATTTATTCGTTGAAACAGCAATAACGAATAGTTGCATTGCAATTAACTAAAATGTACATTGACTCATACCTAAAAACTAATTTTTTGTAACATGTATCAAAGACTCGGACAGGGTCAAAAGGAAAATCACAGCTCAAATAAAACATTGTAATGAGCGTGATGGAAATAACAATCTTAGAAAAGAAAGTTCTTATTCTCGACCTATCTATTAAATTTTTGACCTAACACATTACGAAATCCAATGGCATTATAACTTATAAAAGAAATAATAAAAATTAAACACTGTACAAGTAAACAAAATTACATTAAACAATAATCCTGAGCATTTTCCTGTATATTCCAAGTAAGAATAAATGTTTGTTAGTTTAACAACACTGATGTGTATTTATACTATTATCTCAATTTAGGATAAATTATGATAAGTTATTTATAAATTATAATATACATCGTAAATAATCTGATTATTGAGATGATATTTTGAATACATTTGGTTATACTGATCAAATATTAAATTTTATGAATATCAATTAACAAAATTCCAAAAAAGATAATTGGATATTCGATCATCCACAACCAAATATTTCGTTTACGTATATCGGACCAATAATTTTGTTACCAATTACATTTCTACCAAAAACATCGATAATTACATCTCATTGATATCCTATACATTTTATTCGACATATACTATCTACTCGCTTCTCGCCTCAACATTCTCCAGTCCTCTTTGATCATGTCACTGGCTTTCTCGCCTATCATTATAACGGGCGCGTTGGGATTGCCGCTTACAATTTCTGGCATTATCGATGCATCGGCTACCCTCACTCCCTTTACACCATAAACTCTTAATCGCGAATCAACGACGGCTCCTGGATCTCTTTTGGGACCCATCTTACAAGTTCCCGTTGGATGGTAGATGGTAAAAGTAAAGTGCCTGATTGCACACTCCCAGTATTCATAAGTGTCGAATGTCAGATGTTGACAACCTGGCATTTTTATCGTTAACGGTTTTGAACCGAATCTTTGGAACGCTGAAGAATTCGACACTTCCATCGCTATTCGAATCCCGTCTACCAGGATATCTATGTCCTCCTTGTGCGTAAAGTAATTGGGAACGATCTCTGGATAAATCATGGGATTCCGACTCTTCAGCCTAATCCAACCAGAGCTTTTAGGCCTTAACAGCAGTGGTAAAATAGACCAAGCCTCTGCCTTTTGTAGTGGCTTATACATAGTGTTATAGACACTGTCCCTTAGCGCAAGAATCTTACGGATTTGATCTCCACCGTCCGAACATATGGAACTCGGCGCGAAATGGAACTGCATATCCGGAAAGTCTCCGGTGGGATCAGCATATTTGGTGTTCACAAAAGCAAGGCCTTCCACAGCTTGAGTTGTCATTGGACCCCGTTCGTTCAATAAATACTCCAGCATTACGGACGGATTTTGAAAGCGATCCTTCTTATAAGTTATAGGTTCGTTTATAAGAAACGTTAAGCCACCTAGACCTACGTGATCTTGCAAGTGATCGCCCACTCGAAGATTCGCTAAAATCGGAATACCCAGATCATCAAGGTGTTCTTTAGGTCCGATTCCCGAAAGCATCAGTAACTGTGGCGATCCGATTGCGCCAGCTGACAAAATAATCTCTCGCCTTACTTTGATGAATTCCCTTTTTCCATCTCGCATGAACTCCACGCCAGTGGCGCGTTTGTCTGCGTTGAATGTAAGCTTCATTGCCTGAGCGTGCATGGCAATATGCAGATTCGCTCGATTACGAACTGGTCGTAGGAATGCTTTCGCCGTGGAACACCTGCTGCCTCGTCTAATGGTTGCCTGGGTGAGCATGAAACCTGTTTGATTGGCTCCATTGATGTCCCGATTGCTGTATCCTAATTCCGCGCCAGCTTGTAGAAACGCAATGGATAAAGGTGTCCTCCAGGGTGCCTCCTGCACAGTGAGGTAACCGCCTGTACTATGATAAGGCGTCCGAGTCAAATATGGGTTTCGATTATCCTCTGATTTCAGAAAATAGGGTAAAACGTCTTTGAAGCTCCAACCGGGATTACCAAGTTGTTCCCAATTGTCATAGTCGTGCCTAAAAATTATAGATATTGTATTATTATTGTTATAAAAGCAGCTTGTTTTTGTTGACTGCTTTAATAAATTTTCTTGAAAGAAAACAAAATTAAAATAAGTAAACAACTTTGTCTACAGTAAAATTTGCATCTAACCGTATTATTTTTCTTTTTATGTTACAGGTACGTTCAATGTTCAACTATCTTAATCTCTAGAGAGTATAAGATTTTGGTAACATCGCATTTTGGGTAAGCCAGAATCGTTAATGAATTCTTCGGTTTTCTTTATTTTAATTTTCAAGCATTCTCATAAATATCCCGTATCTTAAATTTCAATATTAAATAAACGAGTTTTATTCACTGAGCACGTTTCAATTGCGTAAGAGGCTATACTTATGATCGTACAAGTAGTATCGACGAGTATTAGTTCTATGGAGTAGCTATTAAAAGAATAACTTCCTCGACTACTCTCGAATTTGAATTTCACCGATAATGCATGATTATCTACTTCAGGTCTCATTTCTTTCTTGGCTACATAACTTGGACGAAAATCGTTAATGAATCTTAATAAATAAAATTACACTGGTATTTCAATGTATACCCCGTAATGATGCATAAAGATATTATTACTCATTAAATACATTAAAATCATTGACTTCGTAATCTTATAGCTTATGATATGAGGATTAATTAAAATTACGGAAACCATAAGTAACATTTAAGCATAAAAAGGTACTTATCATGACCTAGGTATTTTCCCACCATAAGTAAATATCCCAGAAATATTTTAATCCCTTCCCCGTCAATTGAGAAAGCCGGGGAAGAAAAATCTATCAATTACACAACTGAATAATAATACCCGCTCTGGGCACTCTCCCGTCTCGCGGGTAACCTCCCGCCCCTCCTAAATCTCTTATCTAAGCCACCGTGCGTAACTCGCCATTATACACGGAACGATCGAATCTATCTATACCTGTTGCCCCTGACGTAAATCATGGCATTGAGGACGCTCGAGCCGCCGAGTACTTTGCCCCGGGGCCAGTTGCAACGGTCGCCGAGCATCGCGAGACAGTAGGCCGAGTTCGTGGGCGGCGCCGTCTGGTACATCCAGTCGAACTCGGAGAGCTGCAGATATCCCGTGAGCGCGGGCACGTCCGTCACCTCGTTCTCGTCGCCCCCTGCCTCGATCAGCAGGACCTTCCAATCCGGGATCTCGGAGAGTCGATTGGCGATCACAGCGCCCGCCGAGCCACCGCCGATCACGATGAAGTCATACATTCGCAGCAGCTGAAATATATTGTTCGACCGTTGGTTTTGGTTTGGCAAAGTTTTTGTGTGGAAGGGCTTGATTTGAAAGATTTTGCAGTTTGATTTGTGTCTTGTAATGGAGCGTGAAGCAAAGAATGGTAGAGTGGAATTCATGTCGAATTGCCAAAAAGTATTTTAAGCTTTGTTGTTCTACGGAAAATTTTCTGTATATAAATTATTGAAACTCGGGGTATAGGCGACTTTTTAGTAAATTTATCGTATACTTTACTTAATGTCCATATAAAAGTTCAGCTTTTAGTTGTATTAAAATAAACCGTAAATGTCGGAACGACTTTGCTACATATAGTAAACCCCTTCATTTCTTTAATCAAAAGATATAATACTCTCCGACAAACTTTGCTCAACTCTATACACGAGAACCATGCTAAAGCGTATAAAATTTAATTTTATGTCTAAAGTTCCTTAAAATATTCATCCCCATTTTCGTGTACGAATAAATTAAACAACTGCATCGAGATATTTTCCTTGTTCTAAAACTCGTAACATTCCAGCATATTACTTAAAACGAACAAAAAAAGCAAAAATGATAAGCGTAAACCTGTCGCTGGTTGGTGGGATGGCCCTCCGGATCGACGTTGCTGTAGCGAAACATTGTGAAGCCGATGCCGAGGAGCGGTATCAGGCTCCAGCCGACAAAGGCCGCGGGCGCGCCGATGCCCACCAGGCTCATGCTGCTGCTGCTGGCTTCGTTCTTCTCCTACTCCTCCACCTCCTCCTCCTCGTCTGCTGCTTTCCCCGATCCTCAAGAATCATGCGGCCGCGCTTGGCGTTTCGCGCCTCTGTGAATAAATAACGCGCGGCGTTAGATATATGGTGGTTTATCGGTGAAAATTCGTCTTACTTTTACGCTATTATACATCTTAGGTTACACTTAATACGATACGTTATTATATTAGCTACTTTGAATTTTGTGGTTGTTATATTATACTGTTTGTTGCAAATATGGCTTTACAACTTCCCATAGCAGAGGATTTCTCAGGCTGCGTGCAGGTTGTAAATGACATTTAATCTGATTATTATTAGATTTCAATTCAAATTTCTAAACATAAAGCGTAAGAAATCTAAATTTATGTACGAATAATTCTCACGCACCTAATAGAAATTCCTTTCATTCTATGCGCTTTGGAGTTGAGCAATTCTCGCTTTTTCTCACATTTGTGGTGCCACACTTATATAGAAATCCTTATTACTTCCTATCTCATTATTTAAAATAGAAGTACATTTCTTAACTTGAAATTATTCTGATATAAGTAAAAAATGTACAAAGAATGTTGTGTGACAATGTGTCTTTCACATTCTTATAATTATTGTTTTAAACAATGAACCTTTTACGATATATGTTCTTCTAACTCTTTTGGAGTAAAAAGTTCACTTTCTTGCTTATTTACTTTCTTAAAAGAACGAAAGTGAAGAGCACTTCTTAATATCGGACCGGTACTCTGCAATTTCAAAGATTACAGATTCCCGTGGTTTAACTATTCTTAAAATCTAAGTATAGATTGCACGTTTAATTGGGAAAAACAATTTTAATTATAAAAAACAAAATCTGTAATTAATCGCGAAACGTATCATCAATCTTTCTTATTTTTCATAAAAAAACGAAAAATAATCTACGTACATATTATTTAGCTACATGTATGATATACTGCTGCGGTAGAGTATCACGCGTATAGATATGTAATATCACGTTATTTAACCGGAAAGTGTATACCTTTAACGGCGAATTAAGTGAAAATTCATTTTATTGCTCATTAGCAACGGTCTTCTTTCTTTTTTACAAAGATAACGATGTATCCTTAATGGCACATAAGTGCCTGGATTCCGAGCTTCATGTGGCGTCGCGTGTTTACATAGAAAATACATACATGAAATCAAATTCATCTGAACGTAAATAGTACAAGGTTTCAGTCCGATATCAATTAATCTGTCACTACTACAAATCAATACACTTTATAAATACTTTAAGTTTTTGCATTACAAAAAAAATGATTATCACATTATCATTCTAATCACAGTGTAAAGCTGTTAATAACAATTAAGTAGTTAAATTATTATTACACTTTGGAAAAAAAATGCATATAAAGTTTTATCCAGCTAATTAGGCATGGAGTATACAGTCCTTTAAGATCCCAAGCACTTGGCGACGAAAGTTAAAACTATACATCCAACTCAAGACTAACATGAAGACGTTCACTTTTATCGGGCGAAACTTTCGTCCGTCCTAAGTAGATCCACCATAACGCTTCCTCGTCATAACGAATAACCATCGCGACCGGCTAACGACCCTCTCAGCGAAATAAGCAATCACTTCACTTTTCAACGCGAAGGACCGAGCCGAGCGACGCCGCGACGCTCCAACGGTCACGAGGCAATCGTCGCCTACTCTACGCGCGTCTCTCGACTATAACGAGTTGGAATTTAACGACGCGTATAGAGGTGTACGTGCGTATATCCGACGCGCCGTATCAATTTCAGCCAGCCGCGCGGAGAGGCCCACTTTCGTGCCGAGAAGAAGCCGCCGAATCCGGTCTACTTTCCCGAAAGACCGCGGCGAGGTGCATGCATACGTATATCTGTGTGTGTGTACCGGTGTCTAGGCTACCGGTGGTCCAGGTGACAGTGACTCGAGGAATTCGGTGTCGGTATACAGCTGGATTATCACGGATTTGAGGTATGGGTGTTACGGGTGTCGTGGCGTCATCGGGGTTTGGTTATGCTGAAATGGAATACGTGCGTGACCGGGTGATATATTTATATGTGTGATGTGGAAGGCTGTAAGAACGTTTTCCAGACGTTTGCAACATTACTGCAAAAACGTCAAATGTTCGTGGAAAGTTTAAATGCTGCTTTGTTGCTGGTTTCATTGTAAATGTGGAATGAAATGATAATGAAAACCTTAGACGTAATGGTTTTACAACTTTTCTCAGATTTTTTTTACATTGGTAATAAATTACATAAAAATGTTACGGATGAGTAGTCTTTCCGAACTGGAGTGTTATTCTTAAGTAACAGCTATTGTTCGTGTTTCCCATGAAAAGAACATTCTTGTACCAATTATCTTTTACATCACAATAGTTTTCTTTTAATCTTATATTATATTTTTTTTATTAATTATTCTTATATATCTTTTTTCTCATCCTCGATTCACTTTTTAAGATGTTATCGTTGTTAATTCATTTTATTTGATGATATATAGATATATAAAGACTCAATTATTTGTTTAGAGTTGCTAAATCCTTCCCTATGATCGCACATGCGTGTAACGTACAAAATGTATAATTATAGAAACTTCTGCGTGCGAAATTTGGCTATAATTGATGAAGTGAAGAAAGTAGTTTTGTAAAACTGGAGAAAGTATTTAGAAATGGAGAAGATGTTTTCCTCAGCAAGACATAATTAATGGCAGGACTCGCTTAGTTACGCAACCCCGAAAAAGATCAACGACATATTTCCTGAATACATTAATATATTAGCATAACTTAAAATGATGCAAAGTAACTCGCATGTTATCGACTAGCCGACTTTAGATATTACGTTGAAATGGTTAATTTATAAACATTTTAAACGATTAATTTCGAAACTGTTCTTTTTTATGATAAAAACACAAACATTATATTCTTCATATATATCACAGCTCAGTTTTTTTCAGAATATGAGATCACGCTTTCCTTTTCTGCGATTCTTCAAAGTATAAATATTTTTTTTTAAATCTATAGGAATAACATTCTAGTGAAATAAAAACTTGAAAATAATCAGTAAAAAAGTATAAGTGCCATAAATCAGTGCACTGAAAGTCGTTATACACAACATATTCATTCTGAGAAAAACTATATAGCGAATTTCACTCGATTTCCCATCGATACTCAAGTCACGCCGTTGACAGTTACTTTGTATTTTCCAAAATTAAGAATTCAACTGTTTTCCTCTCTTTCTCTCTTGCGAAGAATAAACTTTCTTTGATTAACATTCTTCGGTTTAAAATTCTTAACACTCATATAAACGGGAAATAACTTATACGCTGTATCAATAATTTTCTTTATAAAAGAGTGAAATTTTCCACGCGTACAAAAAGAAAGTCTACCGGTATATTAAATAAATTCATCAACTCCTTAACGCTCAGCTTCACAATAATCAAGCGAATTAAGCTTAACGTGAACGAAGAACATCCGTAACCACGTTTTCACGATCCAGTCCTTAACAATTTCGCGATAATTTTAATAATCGCAATGAAATTGCCAAGTATACCATAGCCACCCATTGACTACATTATCACAGTTTTCCTGCCATAATCACATACTTCTCTGCGCGTATTCAAAGCACGATCCATGCCACTTCACCTCGAACGCCAGAAAAATGCTCCCATCGTGCGCGAAAAAACTCTCCTCAACCCACGCAATATACATCCTACACACTTTTGCATCCTACTCCTTCAGAACAACCCACATCTAGCACACAAAGACACGTACACACACCGCAATCCTCCGCTGCACTTTCACAAAATCGGGCTTTTAGGAGAGAGGAGAGAAGAAGAAACGGGAAGAGACGCGATTTGGCCTGGGGGGAAGGATCTCTCACCATAGAGCAAAGCACTGTCATCTCGCTCCCTCGCTCGCCATCATCCCTCTTCCTGCGAATCGAGCCTCACGTTGCTTGCTGGGGGCACAATTAAAGACGAGAGAGCCGGCGAGAAACGCGAACGAGCTCTCGCGGAGCGTAACAGCGCGTGTATACGCTTGCCGAGCTCGCGAGACCGGCCGATTCGGAGAGACTGCCATCACTCGCGGCTGCTACGCGGGGCCCGACGAGTGAAAAGCGACTCGCCAGACGAAGAGAGAGAGAGAGAGAGAGAGAGCGCGCGAGCACGTACGTACGGACGACGTGCATAGAGAGCGAGAGACGGTGGTACTCTCTCGCAGCCAACTTCACGTAAGGCCCCGCGAGGAGAGAAGGTGGGAGATCCGTGCGATTTCTTTCTCTTCCTGCACTGCTGGCTGCTGCTGCTGCTGTAGCCGTGGAGAGTGCACAACGTCACGTGGATTGGGCCCCGGGTTCGGGGACCGCTTAGCTTCGATGGTTAGTCGGCGTTTGGTTGTTGAGGTGCGATCGTGCGGTTGCCTGAATTTTGAATATTACAAAAAAAACACGTTTCTGTGACTTTGTGGAAAATGTAGTATGTTTGGCTTTTGTTGGTGACTTGATGTGGCTTTTTTTAGGCATAATGTAACGAGATGTTAAACTTGACTGCGACTCAACAGCAGTGTCAATGACCTTTATGCAATCATTTTTATATCATAAAATTATTTGTTTGTTCCTTTTGGACCTTTAATAAATCTATATATTGACAATGTCACTGACTTTATTAAATAAATAATTGTACCTAATAAAACGTTTTAATTGCTCAGTGGAAATAAATAAAAAGTATACTATGTTTATTGTCCAATAAACATATTTAGTTTGCAACGACTGCACTTTATAATATTAACTTACTCAAAGTGCATAAAAGCTAGGTTTTCCGTATAAAATTTCTAATTCATACTCTTATTGAATTACGCAGTAAATACCACTCGCGTCTATCGTACCTCATTTTTTCAACTATTTTCTCCTCAAAAACTTTTTATTCTTTCACCTTCTTGCATAATTAACGACCATAAACATTAAATCGGACGTTGTAACGCATTGGATCGATTCCTTTTTTTTATCATAAACACGGTTTACTTTTTCCTCCGCGGCCAAATCCAATCAAGCCGTCGAGCACGCGAGAGCGCAGCCTTTTACCAACGTGAATATGCAATCGCTTCGATAACCCCGGGGTTCTCGACCGCAGCGATTTACACCTTATACTTCATTAGGCGGATCGAGCCGACGATATAGTGATATCGTTCAGGTTCCGTTAAAAGAAAGGGAACGATTGAGAGATAGATTCAAAACCGGAAAACTATACCGTTTTTTTAGTCTTCGTTATCACAGTTGCTTCGGCGGACCAAATCTTCGTGCGCTATAGGAATATGGGCTAATAGCGTTCTTATGAATCTAATTACGTATTTAATTGAGTTTCATGCATTATCTGATTTATCGATATTGAAAGATTTCATGCAAATTATAGCATGAGTTTGAAAACAAGTCAAACAAAATTATCTGCATAATCATTAGTTTGGTTAAGTAATATTCAATATTACTGCAGTGAGAAAAAAGTTTAGTAAAAATTATTAATAATTTGCT
>JAPYZP010003289.1:0-11784 GCA_030522985.1 Torymus sinensis | reverse complement strand
ATTGAGTTTTACTGAGAGTGATGTAAAATATTGCTCTACTTAATGCTATAAAAATCGCCAATATGTGTCCTGCTGATCTATATTTAACACTCCATACCTTTAACTTTTTCGTCTCCGTACGCACACACCTTATACATATTATATTTTGATCGCTCGACGTGTACGAAACTGGCGCACGGGCCGCCCGGGCGCGCCTCACACTCGGTGTGCGCGTGTGTGCGTTGTGTGTGTGTGAGCATATGTGTGTACGTGTGTGTAAATATAAGCGAGCGAGCGGCCGAGTCGAGGTTTCGCAGGTAATTGCTATAGGCCGACGGGTCGATAATGAGCCCTGGCTTCGAGGAACCGATTACACCCGGCCCGACGCGCGCGCGCTCTGCTCTACGCGAGCGAGATGGCGAGCGTGTATAAAGCTCTCTCACTCTTTTATCTCACTCCCCGTATCTGCGCGAGCTCAGCCCCTCTCACTTTCTCTCTGCCTCTCTCCTTATTTTCGTCCAGCTCGCTCTCGCCTCGTCCTTCTCCAATTTTTATCTCGCTTCGTATCTTCTCTTCCTCCTCGCTCGGCCGCGAGCAGCCCTTCTGCTGCATGGCGAGAGAGATAGACGCGCGAGTGCGCATATTTCGGCACAGAATAAACGCGGAGGTATGGTGTAAGTCGGTATATAGACGAAGAGAGAGAGAGAGAGAGAGAGAGTGTGTGTGTGTGTGAGAGACTTTGCCGTTGTTGTTTTTAACGGATCTCGCAATTTGAGCCCGAAAATCGAGGGATTTAGGGAATACTTGCCAAATAATTTTTGTAATCACGCAATCTTATGTAATGTGTCCTGGTTTTACTGGATGAGAGAAAAATGGTTTTACGTGATGACCGTAAGGAAAAACAGTTTTACTATGTGTTATTTTTAGGCCATTGCTATTACTAAGACTTTGAAAAAGAGGAATAATTCAAGAAAGACAGAACTTTTCCTTACGTATAATGTCTTGCATATAATAATTCAAAATTTTTATTTTTGAGTTTTTTTTCTAATGTCTATAGTGTGAATAAAACAAAAAATTATTGTGAAAGATTAATGAATGCAATTTTCCATTCCATAAGGTAAGCTACATAATAGGCTTTTTTTTTATCAAAAACAAAATAATTGCGGTTAATAGTTTTCACTTAGAGAACAGACGACCAAGCCCATAAATTGTAAATTTCACGTCGATAAAAAATCTTGAATACTTCACGCGATATTCCATCGGCCCGCGATTAGTACAGCGCGACTTTCACTTCCTCCGCCACGCAAAAAAAAGATATTTATTCACGCGTAAAATCGCTGATAGATTAAGCCTAAACAAGCGCGGCGTGCGCGCAATCGCCGGTCAAAAAATCGCATACACGTACGCTGCATACAAATGAACCTCCGGCTCCAGCGAAACTCCGTAACCGCTGCGAGTGTAATACAGCTGTCAGTACGACCAAAAATACCCCGAAAAGTATACACATACTTAAAAAAAACCGTTAAATCGAACGTCGTTTTTTGGTGAGTCGAGTCGCCTTATCTCGCGTTAATTTCCGAACAACGAGCCTCTTGTAATCGAGGGAAGGGAGAAAGAAAGACGCGTCGCCAGAGAGCGCAAAAATAAACGAGGCTTGGCGTGACGGGGACGGTGGGTGCGTGTATGCGCGCGTACGTGTTTCCATCGTACATAAGTGCCGCCGATATTACCTTATGTATAATGCGAGCCGTCGCCGTCGCAAGTGCCGTACAACGAAGGTCATCGATCAGAGGCTCGTATTATAAAAAAATTTCTTCGAGAGGCCGGGATTTTTGTAAGTACGCACGCGAGTAAAAAGAGAACTTATTTCATTAATCGATGTATAAGCAGGAGAACATCGTGCGGCTTCTATCGTAGATCGATTGCGAAATTCGTCCTGACGTGTACATTTCAAACCAACTAAGATTGCTAACGATAGAGAGAAAATTATAGGCATCAAAGATTTAAATTAAAATCCTATTCTATCATTTTATAACAGAAAGTTCATTGTATTCAATTTAAAATATATAATTCTCCGAGAATATTATAACAAAAACATTTTCCTCAGCTATAATGAATTTTCAAATATTACTTCCTCCTAAAAACATTTGGTTAAAAAGATATTAAAAATGGGTTTTAAGTCGTTTTGGAGTCGAAATACATTTTTTTAAACTTCAGTGTATGTGCGCGCGCGCGTGTTTGTGTGTGTGCGGTAACTTTACTTTAAAACCTTCAAAAAATCACGTTAATGTTAATTATAAGAACTATATGTACCATAAAATTATTAATTTATTATATGCATTAGATATCGAGAAAAATAGTTTTTCGTGTTGATGCGGTAAATTTGTGACATTTGATGTGAAATATTTTTATATATTTTTTTCTTATTTTTCGAGAACGGCTCTGTGTATTGACTTCAAATTTAGAGAAGATATTCTATATGCGGATTCACAGAAAAGTTCAGATTCTGCCATATCCAAAAAATTATTGGCACGAAACGAATGGACATAGTCGGGAAAAATATTTCTCTATTGTCAAAATTGATTTTCAATCAGTTTATAGCAATTTTTCGATTTCTGATATTTTATTATTCAATCTTTTATAATTAAAGCTAACATTATTGATGTATTATTAATGCACTTGAAGCAGGATAAAACTTCTTACTATTTAAAAAAAAATTGAAAATGGTGTTGATAGCTATATTGTTAGTTCTTATTTCCTAATGTTAACGAAGATATTATTCATTGCATAGACAAAGGGAAAATACTGCGCCTTTTTTAATTACAAAATTGAAGTTCTTTTTATATTTTTCAGTGGCTTATTTCGTTTTGTTTTCAGCGAGGCGGATGAGTATGAGTTGCAATTTTGTCGTTAAACGTTGCGGCACTGATGATGACAAAGTGCTGTTAAAAATCTGGTTATCTGCGATAATGACGCTTGTCATATTTAAAAGTACAAATGTCTCCATTCAGTGCACGCCTAATTATTACAATTTAGTGGAACAGAAGATTCAATGATCTGTTCTTGTGTATACAGTAGGCGATTATAATGATAGTGATTCCATCCTAAGTAGGTGTACTCGTTCTTAACAGTTAGTTTCTATTTTTAGACTACAAACTATATTTTTGTGAAACTTCTAATTTCATAGTGACTTTTTGTATTTATAAACAAATTATTGTTGCTCTACACAACAAATAAATTTAACAATAACAATTTTATGATATAAACGTAGTTAGTCCTTATTCGACATACATGTACTGATTATTTTATTAACAATAATAAGATAAATTTAATGATTCGCGCAGTTATAATATGGCGTATGCAAATTACAAAAGTTTATCTCGCCGATTTAATTAATAATTGAAATTAGCCTGAATACATTGTCTGCCCAGTGCTTAGTTATCATAAACGTTTTCAGTTACGGGCATCAGGAAATTTTTCATCTGGAACCTTATGCAACGCGGAGCGCGCGCGCGCGCGCTGTATCGAGCCCACAATAATTAATAACCCGCACGAAACGAGGAAGTGCATCATCAAACTGCTCCCGCCACGGCGAAAACAAACCACGCCGAGTGGCCAATGCACGAGATAGCTCGCGCGTTATACTCGGAAAGCGTCAGCTCGAGCGTGTTTCCACACTTTTACAGCCCGCGGCGAGATTTATAAAGGCGCGCATCAGAAAAAAAGGAGAGGAGCCGATCTCCGGTGCGCATACGCGCCACATATCGCGATAACGGAATTCCGCGCTTCTCAATATCCGTGCGCGCGCGTGTAACGGTGTCCGCGTTTCCTCGACGCGAGGACGGGCCGCCTGAAAGAAAAAGAAAGCAACAATGAAAAGAAAATCGCCGGACGGCGGAAATCGGTGCGGAGAACATCGGCGCTGCGATCCCACACTAGAGTGAGAGAGAGAGAGAGAGAGAGGGCGCACGCTGCTACCGCGAATGCTAATTAGTAAATTATCGAAGACGCGCGACGCCTAGGAAAAACCCGGCGATGGAATATTACGCATCGTAAAAAGCGGCGTGCGCGCGAGCGAGGCTTTCCTGCATGCGATCGCGCAAACTCATCTCTGGCACGCATCTAGGGGGCTGTGTACACCACGTGTGCTTCGCCTGAATTTCCTAACGTGCGCGCGGCGATGGATGTGTACAGATAAGTGGACGGGTGAAAAAATTTTTGTCAATCACCGATCACGCACACACGCCGCGCGCGCGGCTCTGACCGACTGCGGGAAAAAGTGACGGCTTTTTTGTCCGCGGCGTGAGGTAATGCGGCGAGAGGAGCTGTTTCACCTCGTGTGCCTGTAATGTCGAAATTAGTTTAATTTTGTTTAGAAGACGGGATATTGCGCGAGAGCGAGTAGTTTATCGAAAAGCCAGGATATGCGAGAGGATATCGTTTTTTTCGAGCTATACTTCGAGACGAGTTTGAGAGCGTGACGAGCTCGGCAGAAATTGCTCTTAGACGATGTGATCAAGTGAAGTTTATAATATACGCGAAGATACGATAAATTTAATGGAAGAAATAATTTGTAAAAGTTAATGGGAAGAAAAAATGTTTTAATTCTAAGCTTTTATACTAAACTTTATGTTTTATTTCCTTGGGGGAAGCAAACTACACTTTGTAACTACAAGTTTTTTGCTAAATTTAAAATATACGGTGAAACTTAATGCCAATTTTTCGAGGATCGATGAAACGATTTCTAGGATATTATTTTACCATTTATTCGACTGAAATGAGTATGATTACGTACTGGCTTATTTTGACACATTTCGAAGAGGGAAAAACTGAAAAAAATAGTGGATTGGTCATATTATAGATTATCAGAATCAGATATATAAAATAAACGCATATTCTAAATATTTATCAGAGGAGCGATACTAATAATTATTGTTATCTCTACATTTTTGTTGTTTACCTTGAGGATACGATATTCTATATAGTTTCAGTGAGAAAAACTGTTTCATCGCTTTCGCTGTCACTACAGCCGGTTTTTTCTATCTATTTTTAGACTTACATTTCAAGTAAATGAATTTTTCCGAAGCTTTTTAACAAAAATGGTATGATTTTCAAAAATCATTATATTTTTTTAAAATTACTGTAATGATCAAAGTCGAATTAAAATTCTCAAAGCTATGACTACACACTTATTTACGGTATTATAATAGATTTAAACTATAAAATCTTAATGGCGATCCATTCGCAATGCATCTATCCAATTTATTACGGCCGACGCGTTATCTCCTTATGAGATCGCAAAACTTTATATTACTCATTGTATCGGTACATCTTTTATTAAACTCTTATTTTCCTATCGGAATATCATTATTTTTCTCCGAAACGGCTCGAAGCCATATTACATCGTTTTACAGCCATTCAAAGCCCGTTCAAACGTGTTTGGCCGCAAAAATAACTCTCCCAACGGATGCAAAAATAAATCTCGCGAGAAAGGTGCGCACGCGTGTACTCGAGAGATCCTTAACACCGTATCCACATAAAATTATCAGCGCAAAAATAGAGTAAATTTAAACAAATTCCTTAATAACAGCGGAGGAAAAAACAAAAATGGCAATTGATATAATTACGCGGATAGAGGAGAGAGTAGCGGAGCTATACGGAGATTATTAGATATATACTGCGCCATGGCTAAAAATAGAAGGATCCGAGTGAGAGACGAAGAAACGCGCACATGTCCGTTGGCGTACTGCAGGGAAAAGAAGCGAAAGAGAGAGGAGAGAGAGAGAGAGAGAGAGAGAGAGAACGTACACTGTACACGTGTGCTACCGGCGAGGATGAGAGGTAGGTGATCTAATTTCCCGGGCAGTCGTGCAGAAAATGATCCCGGTGGCGATTACGAAAAGAACGGCTTCCAGTCTACGCGTTTTTTTGCCGTCTTTTTCCCTCTTTCTCCTCTCTTTTCCGCGTGTCTTATTTGCACGGACAGAGCGCGCACCGCGCACGGCTTATAATGATCGGCCTCCTGTGAGCTCGCGCGCTCGATTTTCCATCCGCGATGTATATATGTACAGCGCGCGTGGACCACCGTCGCGTTGCGCTCGATTAAAATATTTTCTCGCCGCGGCCGGACTGGTTTCCCGAGGGTTCCCAGATGGATATTGTGCGGCGATCGAGCGGCGCTACTTTCTTGTAATGCAGCCTTTAGGTTTTTACGCTCATTTGAGCTTTTACGAGGACGGTATACAGTTACTTAGATTGGAGATCGATTTTGGAATGACATAGACCATATGGAGATTGCATTACGGCGCGCATGAATGGTGAATAACACTTTTAATTTGTTCTTCCTTCAACCATCCGCAGCATTTCCAACAGTTCTAATTGAAATGACCGTATTTCCTGTTATTATCCGAATAAAACCATTCTTATATACCGGTATTTTATTTACGGTATGGAAAATTTAATTTTATGGACAAACCAAAGTTACTTGACAAAAAAATACGTCCATACATATTCACGAAATTAAGAAATCAACAAAGTTAAAAGCTATTATCCTTACATTTTTTTTACATTGGAATTTTTCGGATAAACCAAGCTATTAACTCCGAAACAACATCTAAATGGCAATTGATTTACAATCGGAAAAAAGGCCGATTCACTCGCCGCGTACCGATATAATCGACTTTCCAAAAACGGCCGCGGCGTGCAGCGTGAGATTTATGAATGAATCAAGCGCGCCTCACGTGATTGACGGCTTTGTCGTAACACATCACCGTCGCCGCCGCGTCGAAAGTGAAACTTTAACGCGGCGTATCGCCGCGCGCGTAAATTACGTACTCGCGACGTGTTTTTCACGAGCGCGCGCGCGTGGGCACGCGTATACGTGTGCACTTTTTTCGCGGCTACTTTTCTCCTTATATCCTTTAGCGGATGCGCCTGGGCTGCGCGCAAGATTTATATCACGAAGACACACTGTTTTACATATCGATGAATAAATTTAATGGGCGCGATATAAGTGCTCGTCTCGTCGCGCGATGGGGCAGTGATGAATCTAGTTCACGCAGTTTTGCATGCGAGCGGGAAGCCACGAGGAGAGGCGGATAGCACAGCCTTTTATGAAAGTAGAAGAATTTGAGAAAAATTAAGTTCAGTTAATTGGTCTAATATAATTGAGCGACGTATATTAGTTATATTAAATGAATGTTTTTTTCTCTCTATTATTCCGATGTGTATTGAAAGACGTTATAGTTATGGAATAGCAAAATTCGTTAATTATACGGAATGTTCAAACGAAAATAAAATGATCTAAAGGTAAAATGTTTCCTTCTCGTGTAGCGAGTCGCGAAACAGTTTATTAACCAAGTACACGTCAAAACTAGTTCTTCAAACACCGTGATACTTGTCTTCAAAAACTACTTGCGAATCTACATAATGTAACGTTATACACGGCATTCAGGATAAGAATATAAAGTACTGTAACTATACCTTATTAAAAGCAGCTTAACTTTATCGTAATCATCGGGGGATGCGTAATGAAAAAGATAAACGCTCGCGTGCATAATTGCAAAATACTCCGATAATTAGCGCATTCAGCATTACACACCAGAAGTATCGGAACGATATGCTCCCTGCACGCGTGCTAATAAAAAAAGAATAAGAAAGAGAGGGAGAGAGGAAAGCGCGAGCCATGAAAACCGATATAAATATGACTTTCAAAATAGCTCGGTAATTTTCCTAATTACACGCTGTGTACTTAAAAAGCCGCTGCATAGGCGTCGCTCGCGAAAGATCGAGCGCCTCTACAGCCCACACACGTATACCTCTGCCTATAACGCGAGAGATTTTTTATCGCGCACCTTTCGCGACGCGCTATAGCGTAAATTAAAATATTATCTTGACGAAGCAAGCGGCTCTAAAAAAATCATCGCAGTGTAACACGATTGCAGCGAGGCTCTGATGTCTTCATTCGTTCGCGGTGTAGACGCTCGGCGGTGTCCCGCACGACGAACTTTGCATGAATTCGCAACGGTTGTACGAGAATTCAATTGTCTATTCGTACCAGAGAAATTGCGTTAGACCGTGTACGCGCATTTCAGCTGGTGTGCTTTATCGCATGTACAGCGTATATGGAGAAATAATTGATTTCTGCAAGATGGTATAGACAGTTTTTTGCTCCAACTTTTCAGTGTAATATAAAATTGGATATTGAACTGAGATGCATGCTACGTTTTATTGTTATTATTACGTATAATATATTGAAAATTAAATTAATTAAAATTGATTCGATGATATCCATTAGAATTGTTTATTTTGGCAACAACAGAATTAATAATTTTAATTCATTATACGAACGTACGTTTTAGAAATAGACTACACATTGATTCATTAGATATTATATTTTTAGACAAAAATATGTGATTTGTCTATAATATTTACATTTGTAGATTTTTTAAAACTTAACAGAGGATTATTAATAATAATTACAAAGCTATATACTTATTAGATTCCCAAAGTCTTCGCTTACATACTTCAAATTTTTTGTACACCCAACCATTCTGCTATTTTTGGAAAATCGGAATTTTCCCCTCGTGTTCGAAGTTCTTATTAGCGCAACAATATAGAGTTGTATAAAACTTCAAATGAAAACTTTAAATATTGGTAAAGAATAAAAAAAGAAAAAAGAAAAAATAATAATAATAATAGTAATTAGGTATTTTATTAATTATCTACTCAGGTAGAATTTTCCCAGAAAAATTACCGTGTAATTCGTGTTAATTGAGGAATGATAGGTTTTTACAGTGATATGCAATAAAAAAAATTGTATAGTGATTTACAGTAACTTCATATTGGAGTGTCAGTGTAATTTTTACTAATCTTATGTATCTTAAATTTTACTCGGAATTGTTGTGAAAGGTGACATGGTTGTGCGAGACGGCGGCGGAGCCCGCGCCGTCATCAGACTCTGTGATGTGAGCTTGTCAATTGACCGTCATGATCCTGACCTGACAAAAAAAAATTTTACTGACAATTTACCCTGACCGGTCACCATTCTGCCTGACAGTCAAACCTACGTCTATATAGATGGGCGGGTAAAAGTGCCCTATATCTATATAAAATTTGGAGCGCGAATTCTTTTTACTTTTTGAATTCAATCAGATTTACAAATTTTAATGATTGTATATGAGATCAATAGAAAAGAAGATGCCTACATATTTTTCTATCATAGTAGCAAAGTAACAAAACATTGAGTGATGTGTAGTTGAAAATAATGCATTACTTGGCTAATCTCCATTAGTACAATGCGATGTGGGTAATTAATATGATTTTTACTGTGAATTCGATCGTTGAGTATAATCGCGAGCAAAATTTTAAATTTACCGTGTACTTCGGCGGCTACTGCATGATCCTTTAGTACACATGGCTGGATTCACAGCTCTAAGAGAAATCGACTTAACACTGTAAGAGCTGGGCGAATAACATAGGTCGCCCACAATCTAAGAATCATAAATTCTGTTTCAATTAATCGTGTAGAATCTAAGTACGATAAAGATAATATATTAACAATGATGATTTATCAAATCTTCTTGATATAGTTATAAGTGATTCAGACTTTAAGTTCATAGTTTTGAGAATCATAGTTTTGATCGTTTTTTTTTTTTATTCTTTTAAACTTTCTGACCAATGACCGGTCAGAAAGCTCACTCACGGTCAATTTTACATTCAGGGGTTGTCAATTCTGACTGTCAATGACGGTCAAATTGTTGTCAAAATAACCGTCAAGTCAGAAAATTTTGTCTGACCGGTCAATCCACATCACTGCACCAGAGACAGACTGCGATACATAGAATCATTGTTAGGATAGCTCTTAGAACTGTTTTTGCCAAATACGAAGTAAAATATTGTTTCGAAACTAAGAATTATGATAATATCAAGAACAATACATGTTTATAAAGTAGTTGAATACACATTTTCGAAAAACCTCAAATTTTACCTTGACAGTCACGGGAAATTTTTCTAGTGCCTTATCGCAAAAAAATAGCATGTCCTATTCTGTACTATAATTACTATCATGAATTTTACCATAATGAATTTATCTAGTTGCAGAACTGCCTACCTTACAATATTTTAAACTAACAAATGAATCGCCGTATAATAGCACAGCGGTTAATCTGCTTTTTGTCAACTCAGATTACCAATGCATCATCACACTCTTTAGATGTCATTTTTTTGTTTCCACCAAAAGAACGACGGACATAATTTGTGAACCAGTCCCGCGCGTGCGCACTCGCGGTTACGCGGTGTGACGCAATTTGCAGGTGCAAAGTTCAGACTGCTCGCTCGCTCGCTCACTCCCCCTGCAGTCGACAAGACAGCAGCAGGCGCCCGCCACCGCTGCGGAATAGAGGGAAACCGCTAATGGCGGGCAACTGTGGATTTTCTGGCCGACGGCTTAATCGACCGCTCGTGTGGATATATTATACGTGCACGTATGTAGTGTTATACTCGGCATTATTTCTTTGTTGGATAAGCGCGGTAGGGTATTCGTCAAGTATTATAATTTGATTGCATGTTTGATAGTGCATAGAAGTGGTTCATGTTTTTAATTGTTATTTAGATAAATTTAACGACAGTGCTGTGCTGGCGCTTATGTTGATAAATTACATGTTGACTCGGGGGTAATTTATTCTTTCCTTGATTGGATTACTACTTTTGAATGTTTCAAATGAATTATGACGTTCTTAAACGTTTTAATAGGGGTTTTGAACTTTTGATGTAGAATCCGGAATGTTCCAATCGATAAAAGAAATAAGCCGTCTTCGAGTGGATGTGCCTACAAAAAAAATTTAGATGCTACAAATAATTTAGATGTGTAAATTCAAACAGTGTAATTTTATTTAACAATTCATATTTTTCTATAAAAATAAAATAATAGTATGTAGCACAAGAAATGATTTGTACCAAAATGAAATCTTAATCAAAATTGTAATAATTGTTTCGTTTTACTTAAAGGTCCCGTAAGATTAAATCATCGTAATTAGAGTCTTTCCTACTCTTAATAAAACTTCGTAATGATTTAACGACTTAATCCATGCACGAGTACTCAACATTCATCTACTAACGATTTCAACAATTAAATCTATTTCGGCAATAATTTGGATATCGGATGCACAATGCATTTTCCACATCGCTAAAAGACATTCACAATTCCCGCATTCACGCACACTCATTCACGAGTTTTACAACGTGTACTTCCAGCGTGTAACAAGCCGCGCCTTCCCATCTTTCTCTCTCGCTCGTTCGCCTGCTCGCTTGTACTCTCCTTCTTTGCGTATTTAAGCCAATTATAATTATTAGGCCTGTGTTTGTTCTCTTCACCCGGCGGATTAGCCGCGCATACACTCGTGATTTACGCGCGTTTTGAAGCGGCGATGATGACTTCACTCCGACTCGCACGTTTACGCGCGTAAATTACACGTGGTCTTTCGGTTGAAAGTGCATAACGACATTCGGATACGACCATGCTGAGGCGTTCACAGCAATTTCACAAATTCCGCAATTTGGCCAATAAAATATAAGAGTTTTGGACTAAGATAAGGTGTTATTGCGGCTGTTAGTTCTAATATTATTCATATGCATGCACTGAGAGAAGAATATTGTTACTGTTAACATATTTATCTATTTAAAATATAAGTATTTGACATGTTTAAAGATAAAATGTAATATTGTTAATATTAAAATATAATAATTTAACTATTAAATTCAGTATATTATCTGTAAACATGTGATATTGTAATAGTTACAATATCT
>JAPYZP010003288.1:0-11786 GCA_030522985.1 Torymus sinensis | reverse complement strand
CCCCCCCCCCCCCCCGCTTCCGATCGCACTCCTCTATCTATGTCTCGCGAGCGAACGTGGAAGAGGAAAGCGGAAAGAGAGGAGAAAGGCGTTATAACGCCGTGTTGAAAGAAATATCCGTAATCGCTGTCATTTTTTACGCGGGTCAAAATGCGTACATATAAAAAAAGTAATGGTAAATATCCATTATTTTCTGTTTTCTTGAAAACTCGTTTTTTCACTATCACAGAGCTTCCTTTTTCGCAGGGAGCCATATGCTTGTGTCATAATGTAAAAGGTTTTTGTAAATTTGAGGCGCAATATTTATAGCCAAGACAATGGTCATTTTTAGAGTTTAAAAGCTTAATAAAGACACTAGTTAAACCTTTGCACTAGGGTAAAACCCCCTAATTGTGTGCTTTACATGTATTTCAATGGAGAGCACACAAATAGGTTCAAGCACACAAATAGGGGGTCTTACCCTGCACGGTTACAAATTTTGTATAAAATATGAATCCTGCGTATAATTTCAGGGGCTCCGGCGCGCTGGGCCGTATCATTGGGGAGCTCTTTAGGGTGCATTGCAGTTTTACATAGAGAATCGATCAAATTGACATAAAAATAGTTAATAATATAGTTGTAAAGTACTCTCAACCATTTAAGCACCCTACAAAATAAAAAATAAAAAAGTTATTCATCACTATTGATCAAGTACTACGACCCCGGGAGTGTATCTTATATATACACAGGAATAGCGGTTTTCTATTTTATTTTATTATTTTTACAATACATCATTGTAAACTATAGATAATGACAAATTATTTACAAGTTAGTTTTTAAAGAACTTATGTATTTTGAACTCGTACCAGGAAAATTAATACTTCAAAATTTACGTCTCCCATAAGAGCCTGTAATAATAATAGTACGAACTTCAAACTTTTTTTTCTTTTTCATTTACTCGGTGATCCTACTCGGAACACACGCCATTAAATAACTTCAAAAAAATTTCATGGTCATTAGAATAATGGTAATGGAGCTGTATATATAAGTGTTCATTCGAATAAATAGTTCTATTTATAAATTGCTATATTATTGTTTTATTTTCCATGACCAAATAGATATCGAAAGTTACATTATTACTACTACATTGAAAAATAGAAATCAGTAAAAATGACCAAACTGTCAAGTAACCCTGAGGCAAACCTGAAAATCCATAATTTCTTCCAAACTTTTTGTCAATTTTTACAAAAAGTTTTGTAAAATTTACAAAAGGTTTAGTAAAAATTGCTAAAAGTTTAGTAAAAATTTTGGATTTTCAAGTCTGCCTCAGGGTTACTTGACAGTTTGGTAATTTTTACAGAAAGTTTGGTAATTTTGACTGATTTCTTTCTCTCCGTGTATAGATAATAACAATAGTATATTATGCATCAAGAGAATAATGTGGTCTGTGTGCTTCCTGTACGAGAGTAATCGTCCAAACGAAGCGAGGTCGACAAACGTGCAGGTTCGCACAACCCACTATATTCACAAGTGCAATATACGATGTTTTAACACAACTAAAATTCTTACTCGTTTCCCGCCGACAAGCGAAAAAGTGCTGCATATTTATTCCCTTTTCGGCGGAAAACGAGTACGAATTTTATGATGGAGTGTATTAAAAGAAATGTATATACTGGTACTTGTAAATAAACTTATATTAAGGTTTAAACTACTTTGTTCTCGTTGAAGTCAATACTATTCCAAAAATTCTTTTGACCGAAGTTCGAGTGACTTTTCATACTGTAGTCTCCCGGACCTCTGATGTCTAAATAGTTCAGCTCTGTTGTTGTTCCATCTACAGGCATCCATTCCGGGCCTAATTCTGGTACCCTAATATAAAGTTTTTTAAATTAGTATTGATGACATGTGTAACATATAATATAATCATATCTTATTTTAAAATTACCCTGTACGCGCTACATGCAACCAAAACTGTGTCAGCTCCTTATTCAGTTGGAAGTCATTTTTTCGCTTCACAGGGTCTATGTAACAATTTCCAATAGTCAAGAAATAATCGTCACTGTGGCACACTTCTTTTCAAAAAGATATAAATTAAAAACCGCTTTCAATTCATTGATTATTCAATAATAAATTTTTCAGAACTACATTTTTTTTAGTCAATTTCCATTTCAGAAGTCAGAAATTGACTTCAGAAATCATCCCGCTGTGACTTTTTACATAATTTTAAATTATTTAGATATGCGAAAATGTTTTCTAAAAATTCATATCCGAAATCCCAGTAGATTTAATGAATTTCATAAAAATGTGAAAAAAAATTTAGTCACATCAAATATATATGATAATAACAAACACATTTTTTGAACAACGAACTCGATTCTTAGTGTCACGGAGGCTTCCGTCGACGTTGGAAACAACGTGGAAGATGAGGATCCGCTCGGTCAGCATAAACATAACTAGCTCGCGATGCACTTATCGTAGCATCGCGACGTTAGCTCAGTGGTAGGGCACAGGACTAATAGAAACTTCGGGTCTGTGGGAATAGGAAATTCCCCGTTTTGAAAAGGTCTTTGAACGGGATACTTCTTTTTAAAAAAGAGATTCTCCTTTGTTGAATTAAATTTTAACTTTTTACACGCAATGAAAACTAAATTTTAAATATAATACTACTACAAACAAATAGTATATTACGATACGTGTGACTAACGTGGCTCTTTTTGGCACGCTGTGAGGTTAGCGCCCGAGCGCAGCGAAGCCGCTAAACGCCGTGCAATAATAGTACATTTCGACACGGGTGCGGAAGGTGCTTATTTAGTTCATATGACGTTTTTCGCACGAGCGAAGCGAGTTTGACACTCCATGCGTAAAGTACTACTTTTTCGCACGCTTAGATTTTCAAGCATGCTCTAGAATAGCACTTTACGCGCGTTGTGTCAAAAAATAATGTTCAAAAAATAATTTCTCGCTTCGCTCGAGCGACAATCACACTCGTGTTAGAATCATTTTTCTCACGAGTATCAAAAAGTACTATTTTCTTATTTTATAAAGTTTTTTCAAGTTTTCTCCAAATTACTTGGTTTATCTAGACAAAACGGATAGATTGACAAAAAACTTTTTTTTCTGTGATATAAGAATATTTGCCTGAACTATATATATATATATATATATAACTATAGGGCTAATACACATACCTAAATCTATTGTGCTATTGGAAAACGAGTCACATAAACTGGTTGCCGCTCTATAACTGTAATAGTAGAGCCAAACTTTGCCGGGATTAGCTTTCGTCTGCGCTTTCGCCGCCTTCCCGGCATCTGCGATGAAAATTCGGTCGCCCGCCATATGAGTAAGGTAAACCAAATTTTCGTAATTAATAGACTTATCTTCCAAATAATGCTGACGGATTATATGCGCAACAATGGCATGCTCTTCTACTGGTATAGTGTTGTTGTAATCGAGCAAGAGCGGCACAATCGACTCCCAGTTCTTATCTAACTCTTCAAGCACTTCAGATTTAAGCGCAAACTCTAGAATGTAATAGTATTAAATAATAATTTTGTCAGACTTAAGTCGTATGATTATTATTAACAAGCGTTCATAAAAATTAGTACGTGCTACCGGGAAAAGACCATCTTCGCTCACTACTACAGTGACCCATGGCGCTTTATTGACATCTCCACTAGTAATAATTTCAATTGGAGGCCGATCGATGAAAGCATTTTTCGAGGGCTTTTCTATTACCGGTCCAAATGGTGTGAATGGTTGTAGCTGCCATGGCTAATGAGGAAAAGTAAAATTAAAAAAATTGGTTCTCTAAATTTCGTATAGTCATTATTTTCTATCTCCAATGGAATTCTTACCATAAATATAGTCTGAGTAGCTGTAATATCTTTAGCCGGCCGCTCTCTCATACACTCGATCATCTTCCTCGTATCACTCGTCGGTCAGTTCACCAATTCCGCTAGTCTCATGGCTTTCTCACGTGAGTTCTCAGTCTGCGTCCAGCAATCCAGCGAAGTTCCGCTGAACGACATGCCACTCTGAAAGAGTCCAGCAGACATGCGGGACAAGTAATGGTAATGAACGCTCGCACCACCAGCGCTCGAACAAACGATTGTGACTTTCGTTGGATCGCCGCCAAAAGCTTGGATATGTGTTTTAACCCAACGCAGAGCCATATACTGATCTTTGAGTCCCATGTTTCCGGGAACAACTTCATCTTCAGTGCTAAGAAATCCAAGCGAGCCAAGACGATAGTTCATTCCCACTACGATAACGTCCTCTCTGACGAGATAGTGCGGTTCCAAGAGCGAGTCGCCGTGGAGGTACTGAAAAGCACCACCGTGGATCAAAACGATGACGGGTAGAATTTGATTTTCTCTTCTCAGTGGCGCGTAAACATTGAGGTACAAACAGTTCTCGTCTCCCTGAACGTAGTTGGTGTATTGCATACACACATTGCCCAATTTGTTGGCTAAAAATGTGTCGTTCCATGGCTTGATACGTTCCGGTGGCAATGGTATGTTAATGTTAACATAAATAAAACTTTCTAGTACGCAAGGGCAATGATTACCTTAAAACGAACTTATAACATACGCTGAATCTTCGGTTTCCATTTGGCAGCAGTGCATAAGGTATGCCTTGGTAACCTTCATATTTTGCCCCGCCAGAATGTAGTTCTCTGTAGAAACCTAGAATTCTACCAAAGCTAGCTATAACTACAGGTTTTACATCAAACGATAAAGACAAATCAATACTTAAAAATATGAATATGAGAACCGAATTTTTGGTTAGCATGTTTGCGAAACTCAGTGGAAGTGAAGTGCTCTAAAATATTGCGCGAAAGACTGAAGTTTTTGAAGTAAATATATAGTAGTAAGGAAATAATTTTTATCTCTTATCATGATAATTGTAAATGCTCTTATGAAGGACGGGTTCTTGTTTATGCACATAACGATTGTACACGTAATTATCGTGCACACTTGTTCTTTTGTTGTTAACAAAAACGTGTTTTTTTTTTAAAGTTCATAACTCCTAAACTAAATGGTGATTTTTTTGAAAAAAAATCATGATAATGCAAAATATAAATAGCTATGATCTGTAAAAATTTGAATATATTGTCAGCTAGTTTCCCTTCTTAAAAAAGTGATGAGCGGCCATGTTGAAGCACCTAAAGGCTTAATTTTGATTGGTTAATGTAGAATAGACGCCAAGATTTTCTTTATAAATTTCCAAATAAAAGCCATAAAGTTTGGAATTATGAAATATTTAAACTAAAAAATATAAGTCATAAATAGTATTAATGATTCAAAATCTCGTTTTGTACAATACAATAATATTAAAATTTTATCTGTAGTTAAAAATGAAGAACTACAAATACTGTTGTGATTAGTTAAATTTCTAACCTCCAAATTTTTTATTGTAGGAATAAACTAAAATGTAATTTTCAATAAATAATGTAATATATAAATTTATAAAATATATATAAATACATAGATAATATATACTACAATGCAAGTTTGAATAAATAATATTGGATAAATTTGCGGATGTTAAAAAGTAAAATAAATTTTAAATTCATAATATTTCTATATCAATTGTATACGTATAATCAAGGTCACGGAAGAATCCGCGCAGCGTGCCTGAACTTGCTAGTTTGAGTATAAAATTTAAAAATGAAAAAACGATTTTCGATGTCCACCGTTTAACGGAGTAAAACTGGATTAATCAGTTTGAAATTTCTTGTAGGGGTACATTATGACTATCTCTCGGTCTGTTCCTTTAGACAAAAGGATTGGACCATAAATTTAGGAGATACTTATTTGTGGTTAAATTTTTTTCAATCTTATTTTGAAATCGTGATTTTTCGAGAACGGCTCAATGAAACGGCTCGAAATTTCTAGACAATTTTGTGTCATATCAACAATATATATGTGTATTTTCATGAAAATCCTGTGATTATTTTTTTAGATATTTGATATTTAAAATTGATTACGCTCGGTGTCACCAGGACATGGTGAACACCTCTTGGTGAGATTTCTCGCAAGCCCGCGAAGCTAACGCGACCGCGAACCAATTTTAATTTTTTTATTTAAATATTTATTTACTTTTTTTTTATTCATAATTTTTATTATTTGGCTCTACCGTCTTTCGAAGTTTATTTTAAATTTAATTTAATTTTTACACATTTTATTAATCTCCTTTTACCTATTCCTAGATCCTCTCATGCATCCGATCACTGAGCTTACATCACTTTTTTATAAATTGAAAAATAAAATTTAATTATAATTAGAAAAGGTGATTATTGTATATGCAAAATAAAGTTAATCTCAGAGGTAGATAGGTATTTTGAAATTATTTATATATTAAAATAGTACTTTTGTGTGAAGTAGTGAAATAATATAAGTCAGCTAATAACACATTTTATAAAATAATTGAAAAAAAATATAATTAATAAACATATTCTATATTTCCAACATATTTTATTTTATTTTTATACCATACATATAGGAACAGTAAATTAATTGAGAGGAAGCTACGGGCCAATGAATTGGCAACGGTTTCAAGAGTGTATCATAAAATATTAGTATTGGTACATACCTACTACGTAGGGATAACCACAAGGATAAAAAAAAATATTACTATAGTATATAAAGTAGTTATTTTTAAAACAACATATGCTGTGAAATACCCTATGATGAATTTGTATCTATTAATATTACTCATTTCTTTTTATGAGTATTGTTATGAGTGAGGACTACTCGCAGGTAAATAAATAAATGGTGGACGGCTCGATGTAAAAACGGCACTGCGTGACCCGGCAGGGAATCGAACCCCGGACCTTCCATTTTCGCAACGGGTGCTCGTCCTCTGAGCGAGTGTTGCCTATATGCTCGTCATTATTCGAGTGACCTCATATTGCTAGATGCAACCCGATCCGCCTCGTCATATAGTGCGCATACTATGAACACGTAACAGTATAAACATGATATATTTTTATATTTGAAACGATTGACGTTTGCGTTCTAGTACTTTTCAGTCTTATAAAATATTGAAAAAAGTCACAGGTGATTTATTACTTTTGTGGGATATTATACACAGGCGATATATGTAGACAGATTATGCTAAAAAAAATTAATAAAATGAACATACATTGCTACTTATGTAAATTTCCAGAACATGTTGAGTGCTTTCACTTATTATTTTGATAAACTGTAATTCTTGTCGGGAGAGTTACGAGTTTTTTTTACTTATTTTGGCATAGGATATAATTTAATAAATGTATTTCTCAGCAGTAGGAGTATTTTGTATTGAATTAATGAATTGAACTATGTACCAAACATGAAATTCATCTTATCACTTTTTACACTCTTATTTTAGATACATTAATCTATTTTAAGTGTTTTTTTATTTTCAGCGGTACTCATTTTCTTACGAAGCAGTTATCCAGGTAACAAGAAGTTCAACGTCTATTCTTACTTCTTCCTTCCTCCTTCCCCTTCGAAATTATCCATGTATATATAGACGCGTGCTAATAAGCATAAACTTTAGAAAGAGAGAGTAGCACTAATGCGATTCGAAAGAAGATGCGCAAGAGGGGAATTATCGTTCAAGCTTACCGAAAGTCTTTCTACTTTTTATACGAGGAATGGAAAAACAGAGAAAGAGAGAGAGAGAGAGAGAGAGAAAAAAAAGGAAGAAAGGGGCAATTAGCGCGCGAGCGAGTCGACTCTCTCTCTCTCTCTCTCTCTCTCTCTCTCTCTGTCTCTTTACGTTTGTTTTTGCAGCGCAAAACCACATGCTTCGCGAAGGGAAAGACAGTGGCAGCTGCGTTACTACTTTCGCTCTTTCTCTCTTTCGCTTGCTTATCGCGCCTCATGAAGTTTCCACGTCACGTATATAAGACTCGGCAGTTTATCGATTCTTTGCGAAGCGACCACCTCGAGTGAGAAACGCTCTCTCTCTCTCTCTCTCTCGCCTCTCTCTCTCTCTCTCTCTCGCCTCTCTCTCTCTCTCTCTCTCTCTCTCTCTCTCTCTTCCACTTCCTCTTTTTCCGTACGTGTTCTTTGTCTTCTCTCGCCGTTTGGCTCTCCAATGTTCTCCTACTCTTCTTCGTTGTTTATTTATACATACAGCCCTTTTTCAATCTTTTACGTGTGAGGGTGTAAAAGTCTTGCTGCTATATATGGCTACACTGAATCGGGAAATCGCGGGAATGGATAAGTGTCCTCCATTTCAAATCATCCGTTCCATTGAATTTGCGAATCTCTCATCTAAAATATTAGGGAGATAAAAGAAAAAAAAACGAAAAACAGAGAATTACAGGGAAAATAAGAAATGAAAATATACGCATTTTATATTACATTATAATAATATAAACAATTTAAAATTTAATTTTAATAATTAATAAAAATTTTTGTTGACATAAATGATTATCCTATGTTCTAGCCCTCTGAAAATCGTTTGCGCAAAATGCACACAAGCATACACACAACACATGCACACATCCACATTCTTCAAATATATTAAATACATAAAATATATAAAATAAATCTGTACATAAATTTTTGTGTGTATACCACACGCAATGTTTTAGATGTTCTTAATATTTTCGTATAACATTAGGTTTATGCAAAAACAATTTTTTTGTTTCAAAAAGAGGTCAATAATTAATTGTCATATTTATTATAAATATAACACTCAGATTTTTTATATCATAGCCTTGTCCCTATAGTTCTTGTCCTTAGTTAGACCTTATTTTTGATAAGATATATGGACATACGCTTTATACTTTTCAGAACAAATTAAGAACATATAATTTTTTATGTTAACTAAGTATATGGTTTTTCTTTTTCTTTTTCCATTCAGAGTACATAATTGAAATCAATTTAGAGGATGGAAAATTTGTTTTTATGTATCGTAAAATGACATTTTTACGCTCACAAAATGAGGCGCACGTATATAACATTTTGGCAAAATATATGTGCATACATTTTTTATATTTTTCAATGTTTTAAGATTAGTCATTGTATATGGCTAGATATGTTCTTTCAACTGGAATTGGTGATAGTGATACATAGTTTAAGGGATCAATAAACTTAATTTACGGTATATTTAGAACCGCACATAAAAATTTTCTAGAGACCTGTATTTTATGTAAAGAATTATGTGTAAAGTATTGATTTTATTGCATATTGTGATATGAAGGTGATGAAGAAGTACATAACAAGAACATATTAAAATTTTAAAATAATGTTTATAATTAAAAATAATCATTTTATATAATAAAATGACAAAAAAGTATTTCTTTTATTACTAAAAATTTAACTAAAAAAAAATAGTTCTAAAACTGGTTATGTGTTCTGAGTATTCAGATTTGTCAAAGTATCTGAAATAAATTGTTAATATCTCTTGTAGAATAATATCTGATACACTCCTAAGGAACAACGTTAATAAACAATAAATAAAAAAGAAAATATTTAAAAATAATATACATATTCTTCAAGGATTTATAATAGCAAAAAAGAACATAAAACTATACTTAAGCAAAAATAGGATTAATAAAATTCTGCATAACGAGAAAAATGAAGGTACTTTTTGTCGGCTCGAAAAATCAGCCGGGCAAGATGAAACACCCCTTTCATTTATTCTGAAGTCATACAAATAACGTACAGAACCTTTAAAGGACGTGCAACAATAGTCATAATAACAATCCCTCTTATGATTTAATTCTGTCGCCTTTACTACTTAATTCTTGGCGATCTAACTACCACGATCAGCTTTCCTCGTTTTTTCATAGTGCCGTTTTGCTCGTGCCGTCTTGTCCGGCAGTAATAAGTTTTTTAAATTGTTAAAAATAATTATTTTTAAAATAAAGCTACATTTCGTTCATTATTACCTATTTAACTGAATTAATTTGTTATCTTAAGTTTTCATAACTTTTCATATCTTTCAATAGGACATCGTTCTTTATTTTTTCTTTAGTAATAAATACAAATTAATACATTACACTTTTCATGTTACGTATGATTTTTATCGAAAATATTTTGTAATAATCGAGTTAAAGATGATTAATTTAATGTCGGAATAATAAATTAATCATAATGAAGATAAGAAGTAATATTATATTTTCAAACATCATTCATAAAATAAGGACAGAAAAATCGTGATTGCGATTGAGTTTCAATATCCTAATTAAAAAATTCAATAGCCGCAGACGTCTCAATCAGGTCACCGCCACTTCCTCCAATATTTCTTCCTCTCCTTCTCTACAAAGACGTCCAGCCAGCCTCATTCAACTTTGTAATACCGAAACTCTGATCGTAAGGAAACTCTCTCTCTCCCTCTCTTCCCGCCCCCCCCCTCTCTCTCTCGCTCTCCTTCTTTTTCCACCGTCGCCGTAATTCGCCCCCATCCCCTGCCTTCCGTTC
Source organism: Torymus sinensis (assembly GCA_030522985.1). Classification (NCBI taxonomy): domain Eukaryota; kingdom Metazoa; phylum Arthropoda; class Insecta; order Hymenoptera; family Torymidae; genus Torymus; species Torymus sinensis. The sequence goes on along the minus strand of JAPYZP010003288.1, from coordinate 1,380 downwards.
TCTCACCCTCTCTTCCCCACCCCGCTTCGGCAAAGCACGAGCACGCGATGCAAGTATATCCCGAGTTTCTCACCGGCGAATTCTCGATATTGAGTTCCATTGGCCCGGGTATCTCTCTCGCTTTCTCTCTTACGCTCTCTCTCTCTCTTTCTACCGGTACCTATATATTTATATATATATGTATGTGTGTGTTGAAGGGGGCGATGCACCTAATATCGCCCAGGGTAACGAACGCGCGAAACCGTCGCCAGCAGGTTTGCTCGTATAAGTATATGCTGTGTACGGGAAAGGGAAAGAGAGACTTTTGGCGTAATTTGGAAATTTGTAACAGGGGAATGCCACGCGGACGCCTCTAGGTTTTAATAAAGTTTCAGAGAGAAAAAATTGAACGGGGGCTGTGTTGTTGTTTGGTGAAAAGATAATGAAATTTCTGCCGGTTAATTAGTGTTTACCTTCGTCCTTTTTTCTTAATTTTGAATTACAATAAATAAAGCTGGTTCTCGTCTTTGATTAAAAAATCGACAAGTTTTTTTAAATTAGAAAACAGAAATATCGGTTAAAAAAATTCATTCCCCTGTTATAATGAAAGAAATTCTTTTGAATAAAAATATGCACAAATAATATACAGACAAAGGATCTAAAAAACTATTCACTCACTTCATAGCAAAAGTCAAACGTTCTAAAATTCATGGAAATGTCAAAACCAGAATATTATTCATCGTTGCGTGAATGCAGATTTTTTTTCGGAAAAATTCACAAGAGTGATTTTTAAGTAACGCGCATGGGCATCTGTAAACTCAATCGCCGTGAGAAGTAAATTGCGGACTTGGCTTTAAACGTCATCGATTCATTGGTATCTTTCCTTTCTCACCAGTCTCCCTCACCCTGATTTTCCTCTTTGATTTTAGCCGAAACGAGCCACTCATCCATGCTTCTCTCCCTCTGTCTCTCCGCCCTCTCTCTTCTTTCTCTCTCTCTCTCTCTCTCTTTCTCTCTCTCTCTCTCTCTTTCTCTCTCTCTCTCTCTCTCTCTCTAAGAATACACTCTCTTCCTTGCCGTTTGTTTGCGGATGCACTACATGGCAACTCCGTCCGTCCGTCGTCGTTGTCGCGTGTACACACACACACATACACACACACACACACCCACACACACACACACACACACACACACACACACACACACACACACACACACGAACAACACACATACAGACACATAAACACATACACACAACATACAGAGCCTCACAATAGGATCTACTTTGCGATTCTTCGCGCCGTCGTGTTTAAAGATAGAGCGAGAGAGAGAGAGAGAGAGAGAGAGAGAGAGAGAGAGAGAGAGAGAGAGAGAGAGAGAGAGGGGGGGGGGGGGGGGGGG
>JAPYZP010003287.1:0-22540 GCA_030522985.1 Torymus sinensis | reverse complement strand
CATGCCCCACGGCTCGACGAACGCAAAAAACAAACAAGAAGACGAGGACGACAACGTCGACGAAAAAGCGGAAGACAAAGGTCCTAAAGGTCAGCGCGGCTAATTTGCGGATGACACTGTTCAAACATAGAAAACTCTATCCTGCATGCGCATCTCTCTGTCTCTCTTTTCCCCCTCGCGGATATAATGTCGGAAGGTGAAAGGCCGCTCGGCGTGTAATTATTTTATCCTTTCTGCCGTATAATTCGGCCCGCGCGCGCATTATATGGGGCCCGAGTTCGAAGGGTGTGTGTGTGTGTGTATGTGGGGGGAGGGGAGGGGGCGGACCAGGACGACGACTTGCTCGGGGGGCGTTTGCAATAGACAGGACCAAGTAGGGGTGCAACTGACAGCAGAAGACAATTAACCTTCCGATAGAGAGTAGCCCGCTCTACGCTCGCGCGCATATCGACTCTCTCGCCTATATACGTATATACGCATGTATTATATACTATCAAGTGTCACGCGTCATTGGATCTCTCAGCGTCCGGGCGACCTGACTGTTCTAGGTTAATGGAATATTGGCGTCCGCCCGCGTGCCTACGTCGCGAGGACGAATACATTGTGATGGGCACAGTCGGAATCTGGAGGAAGGCTACTCTCACTCTTGGCTGCGGCTTGTCCGGGTGTCGCGATATTTTGAATACAATTTCGGGGACAATAACGTTGTGAGTTTGCATGCGGCCTTGTTACCGGAAACGCTTGTATTGGTTGTAGCAATAGTGAGACTCTGAATATTCTGATAATAGCGAGATTTGTCTGTCATGTATATACCCGCACCTGGTACCGTGATGCGGCTAAAGCGAGTTAAATATTTTGTCGAAATCGTAGTAATAATATGAATAATTTCAAATGCTTCAAGTGCTACTTGAAGTGATTTCTTAAATTTAAAGATACCTTGAAAAGCAAAGATTTTCTTTTTCAGTAACATTTTTGAAGACATATATTTTCAGGTCATCAGTATACTCTCAATATACATGTTTTTCTTTTATTGACATATGCGGCAATTACTCTAATTAGGGGTTTGAAAAAAGAAATGCAAAAGATAAATAGTATATTACACAAGAATTAAGGGAGGTAAAGAGTTGGCCAGTTCAGAGCACGTGTAAATTGCAACCCGAGCCGAAGGCGAGGGTGGCAAACATGTGCTCTGGGGTGGCCAACTCTTTACCTCCCTTGTTGTGTAATATACTATTTATAGAGATGGAATATTCATTAGACGTATAAGATTTGTTAGAATTCAAATAAATTCTCTGAAAAATATGAATATGAGTATTTCTCAGGAACTTTCAACTTTATAAGCTTAAAAAAAATTTCAAAATTTAATTTTGACGAACATTCACAATACTTATTTTGTTCTGTTCTAGGTATCCCAAATAACAATTAAAACGGAGTTCTTCTCATTTTTAAACAGTTTTCTTTGTACTATATACTTATGCACGTGCGAGTAGGCGTTAATGAATGCCTGTAAAACGGTGTTAAAATAGTTGTCCTATTCAATTTTTTCCAAATAAATTTGAATTCCGTTAGACACAATTTACGCCCCCGAAAATTATAAAAATAAAAAAATTTATTTTTTATAACAGACAAATAGAATTAAATTTCAAGTTTTATAAAAATGCAGCGTCTTGGAGATAATGCTCTACATATTTTTGTTAATAGTGGGCACATTGAATCGGACCACACATTTTCCGAAAACTTAACAAGGGATAATAGCCTAAAGAAATTAGTATAGCATTTACCAAAGCATTTCTTTTAACGACAATTAAAAGTTAAAAATTATCTCCAGTATGTGGATAAAATGTTTTAGGCCTTTTCCGATGAACCATGAGCTTATCCTTTATGAAAAGTGAGTTCTATGTAGTGGAACATGTTACTGGAAATGGATTTCATAAATATTTGCTTGAATAGATAGCTAAATATTTGAGAAACATAAATATGTTACAGTACTCTAAAAGTTAGAAATTTTAGAGTATTGCTCATATAGGTAGTCGTTACAAAGCCTAGTGTTGTGAGTGCAATATCAAATCATCTGCAAATTTTATTTGGTAATTTTAACTTAAGAAAAAATTACAACCATTAAAAGTGTTATGTTTTCAATCAATAAGAGAAATGATACGAATATAAAGGATATTATGTCCACGAAGTTTTTAATCGTTTATTAACAAGTTGTAAATTCCGGTAATTCTATATAACACCTGAACAAACTTATTATTCCATGTGGTCACTTTTTCAATTTCTTGTTCAGATCATTCTATATATGATTGTAATTGTATCTTAGCTTGGATTTCTAAGAATACTTTGTACAATTAATAACTCTTAATATGTCTTTAGCTTCCATATTTCTACGTATAGTAATTTTTTATTTACTAACTTTAGAGTATAATATTGCCCTCAGATAGCTTTTACATCGCTTGTTATATAACTTCGCGTAAATAATCACATGAATATTTTAATTCGATTTTAATTGAACCGACCATTAACCAGACTATCGTTTCTAGTTTTAATGCTATTATGTTATAAATGCTTCGCATTGCATAATAACTAATAAACACTGTTACAGAACTAGCCAATCTTTAGTAGTCACTAATTAAAATGATTACAATAATAATAGATAAAATAATTGTATTCATCATCGGTTATCACAATAGCGACGGCTTTATCATCCTTATACTCTCACTATTAAAACTTTAAGGGGGTATACTTTTACATTTTGATGTCTAATTTTTTTCGGGAAGAAAGAGATTTAATTATCTATATTTCGAAGCAATTTATATCATTAGAAAACTCTGTTTCTGAGAAGTTAAGCCAAGATAAAAGTTCTTAAACCTATTTTTAGCAGAGGTATGGTCCAAAGAATTATTTCAGTAAATAATTTTTAAATTTCAAATAATAACTTTAATATTTGTAACTCTTTAGATCACAGCTGCACAAAATACAAAGAATTTAAGAGTCGTCCCATAAAAGTCCATAAAGTAGTTCGAAATAAAAGTTACAACAAAGTTAAAATACTGAAAATGCTGCATCTTTGCGTAAAATGGGTAAAATGGGTTTAGAAACGTCTTCCTTTGCATCTTTTCTCAAAAATTTTTTTTTTATGATATATATTCCTTCTGAATATAAGTAAGATTTATCGTGCGTTATTTTCATATATACTTATATAATAAAAATTATTACTTATGTTGTCTATAATTTACTATTCACTGATAAGAATTTTTTCATCAGTCTTACAGTCTTATATCTGACTCCCATTAACAGTAATTAATTTAATTTATAAGACTGTAAAACCAATGAAAAAATTCTTATCAGTGTATACTTATATAAATATACAAATCCATAGGTGTGAAATTGAGCATTAAATCTTGTATATCTTGAATAACCCCCCTGGTAAAATTAGATATCAAAATCCAAAGGTATAAGTTTCAAGTTATGAGTTATTCTGTTTTACTTATCCCATTACAACGTTATAAGGAATTGAATAAGAATAATTCTATTTTTGGCAGGATACATCGTAATGTTGATTTAATTTGCACATAAAAAAGAACTGATTTAAAGTTGCTATATAAATCAATAAATAAATATAACCAAATTACATATTGGACATTAGTTATTCGCCAATGTTCTTTCTATATGCTTATTATAACAATTTGTATTGAGAGAATAAATGGTGAACGTGTGAAATATCTCCCTTTTATATTTGAAGTGTCCATAATCCTATCAGTTCGATCAGCTTATACGACAAATACGATGTTCTACCATTGTCCGAGGTAGCGAATCGATTCCAAATGAGATTACGCGATTCGCATTTTCTGGAATTCTTGTTGAATAGCCATTCAAACAATGTTAGATAGAAGAAAGTAGAATAAATTAATTTACACTTTTGTAAAAAAGATTTAATTTATTTTTAACAAAGTAATATTAATTTTAAACAAACAATTGAACTTAATAAATAAATAATAAAATGTAAAGTTTTACAATTTATAGATAAAAACATAAACACATTTACATATAGACAATAAATAATATTAATAAATAATATTGCTATAGATGAGTTCATTCCATAATTAAAAATTTCGTTTTATATTTTTGGAATGCTATATTAGTAGTTTGCATAATGACTTGGAAATATGAATGCGGCGGCGGAATTACTCGTTTCAACAGTTTCTCTTGGAAATGAAACATAATTTCTTTGACGTTCAAAGGTTTCAGTACGAGGTCTTCGATTAAAATGTATCTGATCTATGGATCCTGTATTAATGTTATTCTGACTTTCGTCTTTCTGAAATATAAAATTAGTTAAATATATAAAAAGTATATAAAAAATACAGTATTATTTTAATTTGATTAGTAAAATCTTTACATACTTGTGGAAAAAATTGTCTATCTTTTCGTAAAGATTGTGTCTGCACTTTATTAACACCCACATCATTCAATATGCCAAAAGATTTTATAACACGGTTTGACTCAAATTGATTTTCTCTTTTCTCTTTAGGAAAGACCACTTTATTAAAGTCACCGTCTCTTAATTTGGTTTCAAAGAACTGCTGATTATATGTGTTACCACTGTCTTGATCGCCGTAGTCAGATTCTGCAAATATTGGTGTTCCTGTACCAGTTCGATCCGCCTCTGGTCCTAATAAGGACTGTGGCGATGAATATGTGGGCTTCGATTGCACGATCCTAGACTGAACTATTTAGATAAAATTATAATTTGGTCATTAATATATTAAGATAATATTTTTTTTCAACGAAATTGTATGTTATTACCAGAATTTTTGTAATATTGGTTGTAAGAAGATTGCTGTGGTCTGTAATAACTGCCCGTATTTGCACTAAATAAACGGAAAAATCCTCCATTATGATTATTTAAGTAAGATATCAGCTGATCAGAACTCTGTGGACATCTTGAATATTCGCGGTAACAGGATTGTGGCAGTCCTTTGTTTGTATACCCAAGTAGAGCAGCTTTACCAAAATTCAAAAGTGGCGAAGTTTCGCTTGCGTCGAAAGCAGTTAGTAACCTACAATCATAAAACATTCTCAAGGTCCCGTTTAAATATGCCAGGTTACAATTAACTTAGAAAATCTTAAAACAGAGTGACATTTGTCTATACTCTAACAATACATCACGAAATAAACTATGCATTCATTGATGAATCTGTTGTGATGTAATGATTGATAATAATAAAATTAATAACTTTACCCAAAGAGTGCATTTTCTCCAAAGTTTTGATAAGACGGACTCTGTCTGTAAGCAAGACTACCAGGCATTGAACCACTTGCCACTTCACAAAGAAGTCGAGAAACGCACTTTAAGTCATCGTATCTTGAGATTGATGATAATGCGTCAAAAAGATTAAACCCTGGCCTCATCAAACTACCAAAATTAAATAAATTAGATAAGTTTGGAAGAGGCAGAGCTCCAGCCAGTAACGACGACAACTGTAAAAGCATAAAAATTATTTTTTTTACAATCAAAGTTATCCAATAAATGCAAAATTTTTTAGTTTATATCAGTAACAATAGAAAATAGTAAGAAATTCACCACATTATTTCCATTATTATTGGATGCGGCTCCAGAATACGACGGTATTGAATAATGTGGAGCAGATTGATATACAGGGTATGATTGCCGAGGATCCTGATACGCTCGATCCACTTCTATTTCATGCAAATTGGGTTTTTGTTCCAAAAATGTGTTTGTAGCCATTTCATACAAACAACTATTACAACGAATAATTTTATCATTTTACATATATTTCAAGCTTATTATTTATACTGAATACTACCTAAAAAGGATAGGGATAACATTATTGACTCACTCTAAAAGATCCGTAGAGTTATACGTCCTCGTATCCTTGTTAAAGTTGCACAACTCCAGCTTTCGGGATATTTCGGTCGCAGCGACCTCGGCTCGCCGAGGATCAATCGCGAAAACATCTCCTAACAGCAGCAGCAGCAGCAGCCTCGACAAAATCAATGGAAAATTCACGGGGTATCGCGCCATTGTGCGCCGCGGTCGTGTGTGTTTCACGCTCGCGGAATTTCGCCGCTAACGTTTATACCTTGCGCGATGAGCCGCTCGCGGTCGGATTTACATAGTTTTCGCACGTTGAACGGCTGATTTTCAATGCGATGAGTTTGGCCAGGGGTTGGGAGAGTGGGTTATACTCTATACTAGAGATCGGAGATGCAGCATAACATGTTTTGCAGCGATGAGCTTCGTTAAATCGGCCGCTAATAAGCGCTCGTTATCCGACCGTAAAGCTGATACTCTACCGACGTCGGTGGTGGCGCGAACGCATGCGTATATAAAGTACCTCGTTGAATAGTTTAGCTTATTATGTGCTTACGATCGTCTCTGCTATTGTGGGTTCGACGCGTATGTTAGATTGGAGTGGTGGAGCGTTGAAAATTCGATGCGCTTATTGCGAGTCAAAACGATGATTGTCTCGTTCGAGAACCACTTTTCGCAAAGTAATCATCTACTTCTTCTATTTTTGTCTGAAAGAGAATCGAATTTAATGGATTTTAGCTTACTTATATTTGTCAGTCTTATGAAGAAACAAAATAATAGATTATAGGATTTAGAAGTGAGCATTATGCTCTATGTCAGTAGACGTACAGTTGCAGTGAAATCAATCAAATTATTATTCGTCACATAAGTACTACATTCACACTTCTATAACAGTTATTTGTGAAATGATTACAATAATATATATATACAATATAAAGTTGATTAAGTCGTTCTATTATATTTCCCTAACTAATTTACATACATAAATTTAAATGTATAGAATTATAGCAATAGCTATATTTTTCATTGCATAAATTAAAAGGAAAATGAGGTTTATGTTATTGACTAAACTTTTTCTACCGATAAGATCGACAATAGTCCTCCAAAAAGCTGTTTCAACGCTCTCTAATACGATTCATATACGTTTATATCACTTGATGCAATGATGTAAACGCAACATTGGAATTTAATATTTGTAAAAAAGACACAGAGATTAATTGTCCTCAGCCCGAAAGCCACAAATACATAATGAAATGCAATTGCAAACAAATTCAACGGCGGATGAATAGCATCAGGGCTATATTCATTGTAAATACCAGTGGTCACATATTCAATCCTAATTTGATTATACGAAAATACATTCCATAATTATACCGCATTTACGTTATTAGGTTAAAATAGTAATCAAATCACGAGAGCATTCAACCCAATCGCATATTCAAGCCAATATATTCGAAGCACGCACACATTGCAGTTGTAAAACAATTTCACGTTATATACCGATTACAAGCGGATTCCCCACTCTCCAGCGGCACGTTCACCCGCAGCTGATGATGCGTCAGCGCTGGAGCACTTTTCTTTTTATCTGCTGGCCGAACATAAACTTGCGACGACGAGAGAAAGAGAAATGCAGCGGCACGCGACAGAATGCGAGATGCACAGCAACGGAGTATAACGGTGCTCGTCCGCGCCAACTGGAAGATTCTTCGAAACTGGTGTAAGGCCCCGTGGAGGAGCCGCGCGAAGAAGAAAGGCGCGTGTGGGCCGGCGCAGAAACGTCACCGTTTATACCTACAACTCTCTCTCTTTCTCCAGCGCGCGAGTGCTGTATATACGCCGGTGTGTCCGGGACCTACATAAGCGATACTGCATGCTTATATCTCGTACGTCCGTAAGTGCACGTTGTACGTTCAAGCTGCCCTAGGTTCCTGAAATAACTAAGTTTTAGCAGCTCTCAAATAACTTCAATAATTGAATGGCTTTGGAAATATTGTAAATGGTTAAACACCACTTAGTAAACTGGTTATGAAATAAAGAAAATTTTACTGTGAAATGAAGGCAATTAAAATTTTTGTCTGACGACATTTGTCAATAAGCTTTCAATATTTGTCATTTATGATAACTGAAAATTATTATTGACAAATTATTTAACATTTGAAAGATTTGTTTTTGGTTGCCTGCACGAGACTATTCATATGTGTAGATATTGGATAAGTTTTCGATTGGACACCTACGCATACTCCTTATTTGTAACGTCTTGTCCTATTTAATTTCTACAGTTTGCGGATTTTTCAGAACCAAACATATGCGCACACACGAGAAGAGATACTCTAGTGAAAAACATGGAGCTACGTTGCGTCATGAACTTTGGGTTTTACGCGGCTTTCTAAAATCACATTGACGCTATTCGTCGCTAAACTTGGTCGCGTGAAATGATTATCTTGAGGTACTTGAACGGTGAGGTAAATAAGTTTTCTTGGAATTGCTGGTCTTTGCCTAAATTATCTGTTGCATACTTTTCAATGAGTAAAACTTTTTCTGAGTTAGATTTAATTACTCCTTACAGTATGCCTGATTGTATCAATTTAAAAATGAAATCTTTCAATTAGGATCTGGCTTTTGTTTAATTGTACAAAAGTAATAGTAATAAGAACAAAATATTTTCATCTGCAGAAAAAGGTAATTTTAGTAATGTTAAGAATAATAAGGGATATATAACAGATGGAAATGGTCAAGCCAATGGTGTGAAAGCTAAAATATAAATAACCATTCCATTTGCAGTATTGATAACACTCAATATTCGCTAGTATGATTGATAACGCGATAGTCAATAATATAAGGTTTATTATTAAACTCTCAATAAATGTTTCAAGTTAAACGACATTAGCTTTAGTTTTAGTACATGTAATTGTAGTTTTTAGTACATAAAATAGTACATTCATTACTACTCATTAAGGTATACATTCTTTCTGTATTAATTTAGAAAGTTCATGAGTTATTATGCGTATTGCGTTGTAGGCAGGGTTTCGTTGTTATAATTTGACCTATAATAGTGGTTTAATTTGTTCTTATTGATCTGAGTGAAGTCACTCGCTCGCACTTGTTAATTGTTGTTATGGTTGAAATTTTTCTTTCCAGTCTGAAAAGAATAATAGCCGAATGTTGTGAAGCATATAAAAATTCATTTTGATTGGTTTGTAAGGAATAGGCGCGGAGATCCGCTACTTACGCTGGATCTGAATTTTTTAAATTGAATTTTTATTCAATTTATAAAAGATTAATTTCTTGTTTTGAAAAATTATCTGATTATCCTATATTTCTATATCATTTGAACTTAAATCATAATGAAAAATTATATGCATAACCTCAAAAACCAAATAGTATGCGCGAAGTGCGTTTGGATTTTGCTAGTGTCTATAATAAATCTTTGTATGTCAGGCTTCGTCGGATGATCTGTTTCAGCTACCTATATAGTAACTTTTTTATTTTGTGTTTCACAACTTTACAATATTCACTACCATTAGCTACGTTGTCTGACTTATATTTGGTATATTGTTGTAGATCGTATTGTGTAAATAGCTAATATTTCTATATATACAGTTAACTATGTCTTATTACTCGGCATCGTGCCTCTGATGGAAATTTGTTCATCACAAAATGGCCATAATCTTATTTAATAGGTATGAACAATGGCAAAGTAATAGGTCCCGGTGAAACGCTCTTTTTCCCATTATTCGTACATTTAATAGATTGACAATATAGGAATAGGAAGTTTACTTACAGATTGACGTTAAATGGGATGGCATTCAACTATAACTGATAGCTTACTAAAATATAAACAATATACGCAGACAGAAAAAATATTTACAGCAGTCTTTCCGTTGATATTATGTAGAATGTATTTAATGCCATTGGAGTCTGTCTCTCTTACTCCTTATCATAATAGCAAGTCTTAGACTAGCCATTTCCTGACTAACAGAAACTGATCAGCTTAATACCTTTGAAATAGTCAAGAACAAGCTTGTGCTAGTCTTCGAAAAACTCTTTATGTTTTTCAATCTATTGAATGTTCAAATAATATAGCGGAAAAGGCGTTTCCCATTTATAGCAAGTTTTTAATATACTTAGGTTATGATTAAAAGTATTATGTGCTCCGCAGTATCTTAGGTATAATTGATAAATGATAATTATAGCACTAGGCACGGGATTATGTTTAAAACGTCATAGGTTTTTAAGATGCGCATATATTTTTAGTGTATTATTACATTTAGCATTCTTGTACTTTTGTTTTCAAAATATAGTGTGTTTATATTTTATGTTTCCTTTCGAGATGTTTAAAATTTTGCTCCATTTAATTATTCAAATAGTAATTCAAATAATATGCTTAACTAAAAAAGATAAAAATATGTAAACGTCCGGACAACTTAAGATTCGTAAAAAATTGGAGAACTTCAAGTTGCTTCAACGTTCACATATTTTTATCATTTTTGGTTGAGGATATTATTTGAACGACTATTTAAATATCATCAGAATATTCAATCAATAACACTAGAACGTGTTATAACTAAAAAAATGTTATTTTATATTATGTAGGTGTCACAATGTACGATGTAAAATAATTTTCTCCTGCACCGCATTTCTACGGGAAGATAATTACCGTGACAAAAATTGCGGAAGTGTCTCTCTCACACCTATATTCATATATAGCCTTCTGATGAGAACGATATTGTTCGCCGAAACGTTAAGCAGAAAAAGAGATTTGTTTTAGTTATCTTCCCCTGCTTTTCCTACTTCGGAAAGATTGATATTATCATCAGAATAATTAAATAAAAACCGAAAATATTTTCCGAGTGAATACATATTATTCTAGTAAAAGAAAATAAAGAGAAGAATCTTTGTGTTTGATAATTTTTTTAGGGGGGAGTGGCGTGAAGAGTAGGTGGGGGGGTGGAGGGGGGTATACGGCTTTAGGCCGGACAAAAAGGAACTCCCGATCATAATTACTGAAGTAATTATAAAAGTCAACTCTGATCAAGCGAATATATAATATTAGTAAGTGCTCGAATTACGGTCTCGACAATCCACAGCACCCCTCTATCGCGTTTTTCGAAATGCCAAGTTTCGAAACGATAACGTAGCTAATAATAGTGAATATCGTAAGGTTATTGAAGACAAAATGAAAACGCTGCTATCTGAAACAAATCATCCAACGGAACCTCCCATATCAAGATTCATAGATACAGTTAGTTTCCAGCCTTATCACCAATTAATAAATACCGAGTTAGTGACTTCACTCACATCGGTAAGAACAAATTAGAACACTATAAGGAACACTACCAGTTTACGTCATAAAAACAAAACCCTGATTTGTTTATATATACATACTAAAAACTATTATTACAAGTAATATAACTAAAGCTAATTTGGTTTAACTTGAAATATTTATTCACAGTTTAAAAATAAACGTTACATTATTATCCGAGCAGAGAAGATTTAGAGTATTCTCAATACTATCAATTCAATGGTTATTTATATCTTATTTTTCATACCACCGGCTCAACCATTTTCTTCATTTGACTGCTTGATATCATTGTTATTACGTTACATAAATTAAGTGGAACTACCTTTGGATTTGGATATCTAATTTTCCTGGCAAAAAGGAAGATATAATTACCTATATTTTAAAGCAATCACAGAGAGAAAACTTGCTTGTTGTGCTGCAAAGTTTACTTGCAGCAAAGCTTTGGTGACTTAACGATTAAGACACGAATTTAAAATATTAAAAATATGGTGATATTGATAATAAATAAATAATGATTGATGGTGAATTTGAAGTTTAAGTATCTACGCAATTATTCATATTGTTTTTAGTACTTTTTATATATGTATTAAATTGTTATACCACATAAGTTTAGGTTAGGTATGCACATTATATGTTGAATTAAAGGTGAATTGGCGATAAAAGATCCATCAAAAGAATTTATTAATATCACCATATTTTTAAATAATTTTCATTTCGTGCATTAACTGTTAAGTTAAATTCTTATCTATAAGTAATCTTTTCTCTCTGTGATAACATCATAGAAAGATATTATTTTTTACAAAATCAGTCATGGTAGAAATTCGTTATTTCATTTTATAAAATCAATATTCTGATTTTTTTGTAAGTTTTCTTTGGAACTGCTATATGTTTAAGGTAAATTTGAAATTAGCCCAAAATAAAGTTAATTTAGCTAATCATACAGTTTTAGTCAAGTTCAACTTTCTGGCCATTACTTACACCTGTACGAAAACAATTATTTAAAAATGACAAAACTACAATAGATTGACAAAAGTAATATTGAATACGTAATTATAATACACACAATTTTAATTTAAAATTTATCATTAGCAGTTTACATTTGAAAAATAAATTGATGAATTCACCATTAACAAATAAAACTACGCAACAACTTCAATATACAAACGCTCCTTAACTTAATGTCATGTCTTCAAATACAATACTCACAATGCGCGAGTTCTCGTGGTTCTCGCAAGAACCTATTGTTTATGGCATTATTGAAAGAACCATTAATCATAACCCAAGCGTAGTTCATTAAGAACGAACGTCACCTGGCTTCTGAAAATCTTAAAAGTGCTTTCGCTCTGTTATAACCACCGCGAATCTACATATCTGTGTTTATGCGCATGAAAATCGTAATTAATCCTTGTCTAGAGACAATCGGCTGGCCGTAATTTCTGCACCGCAGCAATTGTGCTTCATCGTGTCAAAAAAGCGGGCTAAAGAAAAAGAAAATTGGCAAAAAATAAAAGCGAGAGAAACAGCGCGTATACGTTGACCTCGCGTAAAGGGTAATTATGATAATCACGGTAGCATCTTTGCAATTAATTCTCATCAATTGACATTTGTCGCGCGCACTCGCGACTAATAAAAACGATGACTTGTTGCAATAAGAGATAGAAAAAGAAGAGAGATAGAGAGGGGGAATGGAGTGCGAGAGTGAGCGAGAGAGAGAAGAGAAGAACGAGCAGCGAGCGATTACTCCATCAGTTGGAGAAAGCGCAGGTCGAGGTCCGCGCATGACACGCATACATAGAAGCGTACACGGCTGTGTGTATTCGTGAATATGAACGAATGTGTTGCCGATGCTCTTCGATCGCTATTTTGTTCGTTCGCTCGCCCGCACAGTCGACTTCAATAACTTAATACCGTACAGAAGTAAGAGAAACTTTGTATTTACAGAATGCACAAGGAACTATTTTGTTTTGTCAAATCAGGAGTGAAGTATTTATGTTAATTTGGTTTTTATACAGTCCTTTGCTAGAAGATTAAGATTAAGACAATGGATTAAAAATTTTTTTCAAAAATTTAAGTAATATCAGAGTAAACGAGAATAGAATACTTCATAAAATACTTATTAATCAAATTAGTCTATGACAATATAAAAACCAAATAGACGCTATAAATTATATACAGAAAAGTGCCCGTGTGCTATTGCAAATAAAATTCTTCCAAGTCCTAAATTGACAAATGTGAAATTCCACGAAGTAACTATAGGTTTATCTTTGATTAAGTGCTGTAGGGCGTGCTGCAATCAATCCGATAAAGGAATCTTGCAGTCTCTTCCGCGTTTGGCCAGCTGATGACAAAGCCGTGGACTGCCGATGATGTCGCCCAAGAATACGCTGAGCAAGTAATTCTCTTTCATTGGATCGGGGGAAGATTTATATTGGCTGAAACAGATTAAAATACAAATTCTATAAATTCTTGCGAAACAATTAAAATAAAACAATTATCGATGGTATTGTAGATATTTCAAGATTTCATATAGTGTAGTGCATAATGAACAAATATTCTGGAATGCATACAGTCTAATTCTATGACACGTAATTCAGATTAATGAAATATTGCGTGGAAAAAGATTTCTGATGACACACTAATTTGAATTGTATAAATTAATTTCTCAAAATTTAGGCTTTATTCTTGCACTATGAGATTATATTGTGAAATATAAATGATTAGACTCAATATAGAGATATATCCATTGTTTGTACAACTGGTATACCAACGCAAGAGCATTACTTGATTTTTATTCTAATGGTCTCATTTGTAACATCAGAGAAGCTTTTTTTGTAGTTTTTACAACTACAAGTAAAAAAAATATCCTTATCGCTTTAGTAAAAGTCACTGTATATAAGTACCAGTTAATATCTTACACACAGCACTTAAAAAAATATTCTGTGTATTTACGTAACAGCCGGTAGTAAAAAGAATCAAGATAGCTATAAGAAAGCGTCATCATTATATTTGTAAGTTTAAAAACATCATAAAAATGGAAAGTTGTCGACAATATTTCATCTGATCCAACATTTGTAGTAGATTATTAAAAACAATCATATCAACTGCCAGAACCAAATAGTAAATCATTTATTAAAGACTCATCTGAGATTTCCAATCACAATAAATCAGCATTATATACATAATGTATATATAAGATATAGGCAATCTGAAAACAATACCCATTGAATAACTTTTCACAGGATAATCAAAGCTGAAAGGACTATCAGGTTCCTGAAAGATTCATCAAATTGTTACTGATACAAATTCATTAAAATCGTCTGCCTCCATGTGCATCCAGACCTATATCCCCCAGCGGCCAGGAAAAAAGAGGACCCGCTCGCGCGGCATTAACGATACGCTCGGGATGGCAGCGCGCGTGCGCACAGTAAATCTCGGGAACAAAGTGCCCCTCCTTGGAAAGCGATTTCAGGATTCGTAATAGGGCGAGGATGACTGTGGCGGCCGATCACGCGCGTGCTCGCCAAGTTCCACGGCATTCTATTCTGCGGAGTAGTCCGTAGAGCTCAGTCGCATTAAATTCAGTTGTAAGTGACGCCAGGAACAGATAACCTTAATGGCGCCTAGCCTCCCTCTAATGCATCCCGATAACTCCGCAACGGTTTCTCCTCTCTTTCTTTTTCCGCGTCGTTGCGATTCGATCTTGGAGACGCGGGAGTTACTTCGGGTGCATTGTGTTAATAAAGATTCTTACATTATCATGTTAAGTGAAATAATAGTAATGAAGAGATGATAAACTCGTTTATTTCGGTTGATTTGTTAGTAAGCAAAGTATTTCAAAATTAAATAACCATTTACAGACAATTGAACAAATTTATATTTCTACTATTACAGCTACTTATATTTCTTAAAACTAAGAAAAGTGATTACTACCATCATATTCGTATGTAAATGTTTCTAAAATAGGTGTGTTAACACTTCGAAAAAGCCTACATTTTTATCAAGCAGTACGTTTCTTAATGTTTAATTTCAAACACGTATCATCTTGAAAGAAGTCTTAAGTTTAATGTAATGGTTACTGGAAGCTGGAAAATGCCACCCAAGTCCATTTATAATTTTTGTTACAATCAGTAAGAGGATTATAAAATGATTCAGATGAAATAGCTAAAAGCTTTCGTGATTTGGATTCCAATCTTCAGTTTCGCTTATGAACAATTTTAGTGTATTTTACGTTTAATGAAACCGTAATGAAGTTCTATAAATTACTAAAGTAAAATTATTAATGGAAAATGTACATATACTTCAACAGCTATTGTCAGGCTACTTCATAATTTACGATAAATAGAAATATTTGGGGAACGTTTACATAACTAATAATAATAATAATCAAACCACTTGATATAGACAATAAGCTAATTATAAAATTCAATTTATGTCTTTAATAACATAGCAAATAATCTATATATTATTATATACTTTATAATTTTGTAAAAAGATGTATTGCTATAATGCCAAAATTTTGACACCCCCTTATACGAAAAACTATATTTAACGAGCAAAAATATAGAATGACACGCGTTACGAGAGAGTCATTTTTTATCTCTTAAAGCGATCGAGTAATCAAAGGAGCATTCAAAAACAAATAATTTACCGCGTTGCATCAGAGTATGACTTTTTTGCGATCCAGTGCGTGCACTATGTATATATATATACCTGTCAAAGGCGCGCGACTCATTTGCAAAGCGAACTTTTAATGGCAGTGCGAGGCATAGACGAGTAGTTGCGCGGTGGCGGCTTTTATCGCTCGAGCGAAGAAACATTGACCTTTTCCGCGGCTGCTTTTCTCAAGACGCGATGACTTCCTAGCGCTGCTATTAAGTCCGAGCGACGGAATTATCGACAATATTGAGGTGGAGTGGACGTAGTCAGGCGGCGTTGAATTAACTTTGAGGGTTGTTAATGCCAACTATGAGATAATGACTCTTACCTCGTTTCATTTTGCAAAATGAAAATTATATACATTCATTGATGATTTATTTTACTTTGCTGCTTCTGATATACTGTGAATCACCAGTACTTATTGTCCCGTGTTTATAGGATTTGGGTTCATTATACCAGCTATGCTTAGAATAAAATGCTGGTTATTAATCAATCCTTAATTAAATTGCGATGTTTATTTAAGCCGACTCCTAAATATTATTATGATTAGTGGCATAAATATATGTATTAGTTACTAAATTTCGTGGCTTATTTCAAATTTGAGCTTTCATGATTTACTTAAAGATGAATGTTTTATATTTATAGCTCCAACCTTTCGTGAGTATATTAATATATACATGCTTAGAAGATTGCGCTTGATGAAGTAGTAATTTATAGCTATTGTTCACGAAGGCATCTAAAATTTTATTGGAGAAAGTGTATTTGTAATGTAGCAATTCATAACAGCTTTAAGTGTTCAATTTTGAAAATAGAAAAAATCTACATCCCAAGTTCATTGAACGTCGAACAAAACAATATATAATTTTACCTGAAAACGACGTCCCAGTCAAGCGCTCGTTCTCGACTTCTCTTCTGGAGTGTTGCTTCCGCGTATTTCGCGCATGTTCTCTCGTAAATGCAAACGTTTTCTCCAAGTTCAGCGATTAGTTTCTTTTCAACGTGTCCAACGTCCAGGATTTCTTCGTCGTGAGGCCTTGGAAGCGTTCTTTTTGTTCGGTTAGCATAAGTTTCTGAAATAATATATTAAAAGCCATTAATTCTATGAATCTTTTTTTATAAATTAAATGTTAAAACTATACAATGAATTTCATTTTCAAAATTAATAGCGCTACAATAATCTTTCTACGATTATGCGTATTCATTTTGCGATGACCTTCGTCTAGCAAAAAGAATTCGTGGAAGAAAGGTCGCATCGGAGAAGTAATTCGTTACGGCGGTGTTACAACGTCTAGTTTGCAGAGAGGTCGCGAGCAAGTGGAACACTTTCGCTTTTACTCATGTTTGCGCACGTTGCCGCACTAGCGTTCACTTCCAGTATGCACATGCGAACTAACGGAACTGAACACTTACTTCCTCGTACTGAAAGTAAAAGCTGGGTAGAATGTTCGTGTTTTGTTTAGGCGACAATGTCAAAATTTTGCTACTAATATTATTAAGTACCTTTATTCCATAAAATAAATTTATATTTAATAATTTATTTATATCACAATTTTCATTTCAAAGCTACTGAAAATTTGAAATAAAATTTTGCTCATTTATGCACTAAATAACGATGGTTAAAAAAAGTTCATTATTAATGTTCATTTCGATAGTAGCTGTACTGGATTAAAATATATGTATAGTGCACAAAACCTTGCAAAACAAGTTATTGCTCAATGAATTAAAATATTTAACAAACGTGTTTGCTCACACAAGTACACTGAGAGAAGAATATTTTTATAGTTAACATATTTATCTGTTTGATTAGAACTACAATATTGTAACTGTTACAATCAATATGGTAACTGTTACAATATCCTATATTTGAATAGAGAAGATTTTTACGGTAAAACCCAATATAGTAACTATTACAATATCAATGTTTACTAGTAACATACTGTAAGTCAACTGTTACAATGCGTATATTTGGTCATATCTAAACATACGCATGTTAATAGGTACAATGCCATGTTATCAGTAACCAAATCCTTGTCTCAGTGTATTTAGCAACCAAGAAAAATTTGTGTAGCAACGAATGCTCGAGAAAATTTAACCGGAAACTATTGAATATTTGTCAATGTCCATTGCTTTCTCTATTTCATAATGTAAACAGTCAAGTTTGGCGGAATTTCGTGGCCAGGCGTACGTGCATCAATGGGTTCACTTACGGGGATTCAGCGAGTAGGCTAGCTTCTTGACGAAATTCGTGATGCGAACGGCGGCGATGATGACAGGAAAGCCGACCAGCTGCACGGGCAGCTCGAAAAATGGCTCCTGTTGCTGGGGTGCAGGCGCCGTCGCCACACTAGTCAAAATCAAAAAGCAGCAGGCGAGGATTGCGAATATCCTTGATAACTGCATTCTGCTTGAGATCTGAAAGTTGTGAGGTTTGAGAAGAATTCGTTTTAAAATACAATGGGATCTGTTTATTGTATGTATCAAGATATTAAAAAAATTATTGAAAACGAAGTGAAAATCCATAATTATATTCTCAGCGACAAAATTTTACATCTTAATGATTAAAAAATCTTTGGTTATACATTAGCATTTTTATTCGTAATAGTTCTTTTACCGTGTGTAAGTCTTAAAACATGTTTTACCGATAGTATTTTTTGCTTGCTAACATATTTTCAATGGTTTAATTTCGATTACATAAATAAAGAACAATAAATATCTATGAAAAAAGTACTAAAAAACGTTTTACAATTTGACAATTATTATTGATAATCATAATTGTTACTCTCGTGATGATAAATGCACTTATACACTTTAATCAAAAGATTAATTCAGTGGTTCAAGAGAAGCCAGAGATTATGATTAAATCTAAAAATAATGTAAGAACTTCACGATTGATTCTAGTAAGAGGGCCACTTGAACTTACGGCAAGTATGTACTTTTATCTGATACTTGTAAATAGCGACAGGAGTCGCGTGAGTCTAATAAAGTGAAGATGTGTACTGGGCGAGGTGCCGCCTAAAATGATGGGTTAATCAGTCTTCTCCATCCAGCGGTTTCAAAGTCTTTATAGGTTAAAACTTTTTATCTAGCTAACTGTTCGACCGGTTTTTATATACGTGAGTGGTCCCTAAAATTCCGAAGATAACTTCTGTCCTTAACTGGACATGTTTTCCTGAATTCCTCGCTTCTGTAGTTACGTGTTTTTATTCTTATCGCTACTACTTTTCACGGCTGTATCTTCTTCTGGCTGTTTTTAAGTACACGTGGTCTATCTTATATCAGTCTTTAACGATCCGAATGTTTAAAAGGACGTTCTTTACGAGTTCTCCTAGTTATTTTGTAATTTAAATAATAAATTATATTAAGCAATGCACACCAATGTAACTTAAAAAATTATTTTTAGTGAATATAAACTTTACGGTGGAACAGATATATATACATTCGTACATACATAATCTACCTTTGTATAAAATTCTGTCTTTAAAATGAAAGATATATAAATTTAGTTCTTCTTATGCTTGAGGGTTTTGTTCCGATTCAGTAACTTTTCAACACTTTGCAAAAATGTTATATTTCTGCCATAGTAAGTATATTTTTAATCTTATTATCATTGCTAGTCTAAAGAATACGTACGTAAGGTTTTGTTGAGAAAAAAAAAACTTGAAAAAATTTAAGTATTTCATGAGATCATTAGAGGCTACATGAAAATTGATTAAATACGTTCAAGAAAAAACGCCATATCATTTTCGAAATGTCAAGAATATATTTCTTACTACTTAATTGATAGAAGTAAAAGGAATCATCTCACTCCTTTAAAACTTTGCTCAATCAATTCAGTTGAAATCAAAATCGATAGTTCAGGGTTATCAGCAAGGTAACGTTACGAAAGTAGTATCGTTATCCTATTCCAAATTTTTCTATTTAAATAAGATTACTACGAAATCTTCATATTGATTAATACTACGGTGTGCTAATACACGATTTATTCACGAATTTTGTTTATATACCGTTTGTAAATGCTATTAAATTTCATCTATATTACTAAAACGTTTATTCTAAAAAAAAAAGATAAAAAAAAGAGAATTAAGCAAGCTTTAAACGAGTGAAATGCTAATTTAAAAAACGCATACCAAAGAGAGACCACAGAAAACCTTTACTTCGCTGAAGCGGAACACAGTTAAGACTATACAATTGCGCAGGATTTCCCGGCACCTGCCGTATCTACACGCTGGTTCGCGCGCGGTCGACGGCACTTTCGACTTCCTCAGTTATATAATCGCAGAAAGTGAACTTGGCTCCGGCGGTGCGACGCACTCTCACTCGCTTCGCGAACAATCCTCTCTATTATTTATACAATCTGCCGCACTGACACTGCTGCTATCACGCGCGTAGCGATGTATTTATTACCTACCGATTTGTCGCGCGGCGCTTGCACACTTGCTCCTCTTCGCTCGACGCTGCTGTTGCTTTGATAAAAACTCGGCGTTGAATGTTCGCGGTGCGAGCGCGCGCGCGCGCGATAGGGTCCGCGGGGCCCCCCGCGCGGCAGGGAGAAAGTCGCCGGTGGGCCGCCCCTCCAAAAGTCGACAAAAGCGGGGCGCCTTTAGGCTCTTTGCTGCGCTCTGCGCGAGCCTCATGCGCGCACGCGGGCGCCTTGCGAAATACAGATCGGCAATCGGTTGCGCGTCCACTTCGTATAGTAATCGGCATCGAAGACGAGCGTCTCGCGCGGATCGTACGCACGAAGTAGCTGGTACACGGTACAAGGTCGCCATTTTCCCCTTGAATCGGAGAACGTGCTGCTGACCACGCGTGCGCGCACCTTCGAAAGTATACTTACATGCTTGTTACGTGCGCTTTTTCGGATGATCGGTAGTGGGGTGTTCCCGGTATTGTTTCGACTGCCGTGGATTCCCGGTTTGTTTTGGGTGCATTGACGCAAGGTATAAGGTCGGAGTGTTGCAAGCGGAAGAAGATACTGAACCGTCAAAACTTATCATTGAAGTGTGTTTATGTGAAACGAAGCTGTTGATGTAGTTATAAAAACAAAGGAAGTTAAATATTATACAATAGTATTAGATTTCCTCGTTTTAGAAAAAATTATATTAATTTGTTAATTAAAAAATTATATACTTTGATTCATTAAATAAAGTGATAAATGGAAATGAAAATAAGATTAGTCGATCGCAACAGGAAGTTTTTATTAGTCTATTGTCTTGTTGGATATGGAACAATGCGAAAAGTCTCAATGATTGTGTTGTGTTTTATGGATTACTAAACACAAAATGTGATAAATTTTATCAAATTACGACAAATTTATAAATAAATAGTTTTGAATTTATAAATTTGTTGTGTTTTAAATGTTGTTTTCGAAAACAATATTATGTGCAGGAGATAGTTGCAGATAATGTATAAAATTTTATAAAATGTATGTATCTTTGTAAGAATACTCGAACTAATTATAGGCCCAACTCCCTTTTGTGATCCTATAGTAGGGCTTTCCTGACTCAAGGAGTCCATCAGTGGATTTCTCTTCCAGTAGACATTAAGTATTTCTCCACTTTGTCTCGTTCTAGGTCTCGTTTCACACTGCTCTCGTTGGATTAATTTAACTGACAATTCGAGTCTTTTTCCCTAGTTATTGTCTACATATTGATGAACTTTTATTTAGTTATCTTCAACCGTCTGTGATATTATATTTATAAGTGTAATGTGATATTTACAAAACGTGTAATACTGTGATAACTGTAATTTATAATACTCAGCGCTACTCTTATAATTCTACTTTATATTACTAAAGGTACCTACGAAGTTTTATTTATTTTGACTATGTGATACTACTTTACAGCTATATTATTGTGACTGTAATCTATCCTTTTTTGGACTTACTGTTAATAAATTTATATTTTTTTCCAGCGAATCCGTTTTGCTCGAGTATCTCTTAAATATTATTTCCACACAAGTATTCTTTTTATACCAGTTTATCGAAAATTTTATTTGAAAGAAAAAATAAAATAAATAATGCTTTGTATTAGAAAACGTATCCTACGTCTATAAAAAAAAAATATAAAGAAATAAAAAAAATGTTTTAGATTTATTTTTCAGAGCCATGGATACTATTACGTACCGAAAGTAATTAATTCACTCTGAATAAAGCTGTTATATATTTACAATAAAAATTACAATTTTTTTTGCTCAATGATAAATAAAGCACCTTTCTCATCGCAGTAAATATTTACCTCGAATAGGAAAAGTGTTACTAATTATCATATTATCATTACATTCGGAGCACGTTACCTGATTGTATGCGTTACTCAAGGATTGAAGATTATCGGAAGTATTATCACGCATCGGTGGTTTGTACCGAATACGGGATGACTCTTACATCAAAAGTGACTCTACGAACCGACCAGAATTGTGTTTCGGGTTGAAACTACTTGAAATTATTTTCTGAAATTTCTGGAATGTAATATATTTCTCTTATAAGAGGATATTGTCTCCCGTGAAAGTCAAATTATTAAACAGTCTATTTTAACAATAAAATTTTTTTAACTTATATAAGGTAGGCGGTCCAGTACATGGGTATACCTTAAGGATAGTTAAACTATCAACAATATAGGAATTAGGACATCCATCTACCTTAAGGTAGATCCCAACTACGTGAGTCAAAACATCAATGGTTGACATTTGACCAACAATTTATAACTATGTAACAAAGTTTTTTATCTAAATACATGTTTATGCGCATG
>JAPYZP010003286.1:0-21830 GCA_030522985.1 Torymus sinensis | reverse complement strand
TTTCAAGAGTGGGGATAGCTGAAGTTTGTGGCGACATCTGTGTACACTGGCGGTACTACCTAGTGATCTCGAGAACGAGACATGAAGCATAATAATAATTACAGGCGTACAATCTATCGGTAAAGCTTATGAGTAATTATATACATTATAGTTGATTCTACAAAATTAAGCCGTATAATAATAATACGCGATAATCCTGACAATCACGCGATAAAAATACACATTCACTCGCCCGATATACGTACGGATCCTATATATACATCACCCAACACGAATTATCCTCATATATATCGTCGCTCAAAAATCATCAAACGCGAATCGCGAGAAAAACGCGGCTATATACCTGTCATTTCCCCCGCCCCATATACTCGCGCAAAAACAATATCGCATTATCCTCTCTCTCTCCCTCTCGGCCCGCGTTTCGAAATTCATTAATCAAATCAAAGATCGCTCCGCGCGATCCGCGCGCTTTTCCCCCCATCAGCGACGGAAATTCGATCGCACGCGCGCGCGCGACTCAGAGGCGCAGCAGATTTAACGCGTCGATAAGCCGCGTCGGTCAAAAGGCACGCGTGTGCGCGCGCGCGCGCGATGCGCTAAATTCTTCGAAATTGAGCGCGTAAATAAATAAATCCCCACTCCCGTATAGCGGGGCGGCAGAGCCGGATATACGTATGTTACGGCTGTGCGAGCAGAGCTCTCGCGAAACGCGATACGCTCGCGCGAGCGCGTCCGCATCACGCGCGGGTGTGTATGTGTATAGGTAGCAGTAGCGGTGTGTAGTAGCTCTTTTTTAATGGCCGCGAATGATTGTTTTCGTTTTGGCGCGACGCTGTGGGTGGATTTTTTTTTTTTACGAAATCGTTTATGGTGATAGTTTTATTTTTCTTCGTTAATTATAGAAGTTAATAAAAAAAAAATAGAGCTGTTTGGTTGATTAAAATGGATGAAAAATCGCCGAATATAATTAAAATTGCATTTAACATCTTTTATTCTGTTTTTTTATAATCTTTTAAAGCACGTGTGAATAAATCTATACAGTTTTTCAGAGGCTGTATTCGTGGATTATGATTGCTGGAAAAATTCTGTTATATATATGTATATACAATGTAAATTTGTTATGACGCGCGCGCGGCATCAAAAATTTTAAATATATAAAATCTATTTTTTATTTTTTCTGTTTATGCTTTCAAAACAATGTACGAATAATACCGGTATTTTTGTTATTTTTCAAATTCATATAGTTATACATTTTATCCAAAACCATAACGACAACGTCGCCAAATACATTTATTCATGTAAACTCCGGAGTTCATCGAACTTTAAAAATAAAATCAAACTGAAGCACAGCGCGCGCAAAAACTTTTGCACCTTCGATACTATGCGCCTCATCTCTCGCATATTTATAAACTCGAAAAAGAAGGCCTACTGGTACATCGTAATATACAAACGCACGGCACGTCGCGACGCGCCGTCTCATCGATATACCCTCCGCGAGTGAGAGAGTGCCGCGTCGCATTATATACGTACACCAGTACCGCCGCGGCGCGTCTAATAAAGCCCGCAGCCTGGTGGAAGAGGAAGCGCGCTGCGGAATTATTCCCGTCGTGTCCGTGTCGAGAAGCAACTCGGAACTCAATTATGCGAGGCGACGGCCGAATGCCAATTTCGCCGGCGAGCGCGCGCTTATCGCACTAGCTATGTGTATATATATATACGCGAGCGCGGTAATTCGTCCGCGGACTGCGAAATAAGTCGAGGGGAACGCGGAAAATGAGCGGCGAGAGAGAGAGAGAGAGTGATGAATGAATTAGCCGGCTGCTTTTTTAGTCCGTTTGTCGCGCGGTTCGAGTTTATTTGCGGCGAGGTGCTCGTGATGGTTGTTTTTTCGGTGTATGAGATATATATGCGCGTGATGGTGAAAGTGGATAAGGATCGTTTGAGCGAGTGATCTTTCGATTTTCGTTTCTTTTAGCGCGGTATATAACGCGAATGTTAACGCGCGCGAAACTTTTCGTCGACTAATAAACAGTTTTATCGGTTAATGCAGCCGCGCGCTCCCGATACATTATTTATTTTCAGTAATAAAGGCGAAGGCTACTGGCCGCGTGTATTTTTATTACGGTTTTATAAACTTTTAATGCCGCTTTAATTTACGATCGACTGTAGTTTATGATTCAGAGCTGAATAAGTATTTTTATTACACCTGCGCAGTTTCGCATTTTAAATACAAAGAGAAGAAGAAAAAAACGCCACGAATGAATGACTAATTTAGCTTTAAGCGTCTCTAAATAAATTCTCAACTGCTCGCAGTAAACAAGTAATAAGTATATATTCGACGATTATTTTCTTTTGCGTAACGTTTCGCATTACCCCTATAAATGCTATTATTCCTTTAGAAAATACCTACAATTTTCATCCAACAATATTTTCCAAACCCCCCGTATCAAATCGACCCTTTGAAAATCCAGTATATATACAACCCAAGCCCGTAGCGCGGAATCACCGCCGCGCGCCACCGCAGCCGTCGGATCGATTGATAATCATTGTTACGTGGGCGGCGGCGGCGGCGGCGGCGCGCCAAATACGAATTAACGCCGCGGCTAATCGCGTTCGCGCGTGCGCCCCGGCGATTTATAACTATACCCACTCGCAGCGTCGCTGGTAATTCCCCTCGTAATACACCCTTTTCGCGCCGAATATTCGCCGAGAGGCCGCTTCTCTGTCCTTCCTTTTTTCTCTCCTTTCGCGCTCGTTAAGAGGGCGGGAAGGTCGCGAGCGCGCATTTGAATAAATGAATTTTTCATGAAGCGCCGGAAGTCGCCCGCTCGCCCCGTCGATATTTTCCCTTCGTGTTCGTTTCTTTTCTTTTCTTGCTATATGCGGAGGGCGTCGGTTTAATGTCTTTTGGGTGGCAAAGAGGGAGAGAAGGTTGGATTAAGTGAGTTAATGATATTACATTCGACGAGGTAATATTCAAGATGTCCAGTGGATGGTAAAATCTTGTAGAACTTTATCTTTGATGATAACGATGAATTTTTTAGATGCGATTTCGGTTGATACTAATTACTTGTTACTCAATTTTTGTATATCATATAATGATGTGATTGAATAATAAATGATCAATATTATAAATATAAATATATGATTATTACAATATGTTAATAGCGA
Source organism: Torymus sinensis (assembly GCA_030522985.1). Classification (NCBI taxonomy): domain Eukaryota; kingdom Metazoa; phylum Arthropoda; class Insecta; order Hymenoptera; family Torymidae; genus Torymus; species Torymus sinensis. Next base: position 18,659 of record JAPYZP010003286.1, on the reverse strand, counting down.
AATAATGAAGATACTTACTCCCACTATCGAGTTGAGCTCTGTCATCGTGACCTGCTTCGCCCTGTCGACGGCTGTGGCCACCTGCTGCTGGTGCTCCTGTGACAGGAACGGCAGTATTTGCGCGATAATTGCGTTAAGTCTCTTCGATATTTCCGTCTGAAAGCAAAGAAATTGACGAGGTTAAAACAAATACCTATATATACTCATCAATAACGGTTTTTAAAATAGAGACGAATGGCTCTGAAAATTCTTAAGAATCCACCTTGCGGTAGACGTAAAAGTCAAATATAATCGAACGATGATGATGATATGCGGCCAACTTTGTATTCCTACAAGCGCGTGAAAATAAGCGAACTTATTTTCGTAGGTATCCATAGAGCTTGTTATTCGATGGCGGGGGTATATATACGCGTAAAAGAAGTTTATATAGTAGGCGATGGATGGATACAGCCACGGGCGTGAAAATAAATTTTTATTTAGAGTATTTCTCGCAGAGGAGTTGGAAAAATGCGGAGGTCACGCGGCGCTCGTGACCGCGCGCGTCGTCATCTCTCAGTCGCGACCGTGTAACGCTTGCGGATTTTATTCGACCGGCGGCGCGCGTATATATAGTGATAAAATGTTTTACGGCATGTTGTGAATTACGGTTTTTCTTTTTTAATGCCCGGCGACTCGAAATATTACAGCGCGAGAGAGCGAACTCTATACACAAGCAGCGCGGTAACCCACTTTGCGCCGTCGAAGATTGTATTACGCGCTTGAGGAGAGGCTATTAAAAGTGACTTTGTTTATAAATGAAACCATTATCGCGCGTAAACATTCATCCTGCACGCTTATATATTTTTACGTCGCGCCGCGGGAGATTGTAAATTAAAAATTTACAAACTATCACCGTCGCCTCGTGTATGTACATGTCCACTTAGAGAGAAGAAAAAAGGCCTCTAATCAATCTATTTTTACACCCCCATAAACAACGCGGCGGCTAAAAATATAACATACCACCTCGGCGGCTTCCCCCATTTATTTATAATTCTCCGAGTGTGCACACAGCGCAGGCCTTTGCTTTTCCGCTCTCTCTCTCTCTCTCTGTCTCGTATGTGCGGGCATTTTTCCCCGTAGACGCTCCCGTCGGCCTCTGACGTCAGAGCACGAAAGAGAGGAGATAAAAGTGTATTGTGTGTGTGTGTGTGTATGGGCTTCCGGTAATAGTCGAGTCGCTCGCCCGCCTTATATCGGATAGTATAGTCAATAAACATGCGAGTCGCGCGATCGATGATCGACGCCCCGATGCGGTCATACGTGCGAGGCCTGTGCCGCGTGATTCGAAAGCTGATGAGAGAACGTGACGTGGACTCGTGGGTGCGATATTAATTGCCGCGTGTTGAGTGGTTGTTGGTCGGGGAATAATTGGGCGAATGGATTTTTTCGGGGAATGATTCATTTATTTGCGATGATATACGTACGTGAAAAAGTCAATTCTTATATATATATTACTCATAATAATATTAGCGTTTGGTTATTTTATTCTCAAGAATTTTAAAAATATATATTTTTACAAAAAGTTATGCATTTCTATATATAATATATAAATTTCAAATTGAAAAACAGCGTAATGTATACATTATATTATTTATTTCACTGAAATATTAATAACTTTACAAACCCGTATTTACATTCAATCTTTTATATTTTCACATTTTATAAACCTCCTTAAAATATATAAGTATAATTATTAAAAAATCCAAGGAAAGTTTACCCGATAAATCAACCGCAACCTCAGTCTCTACTTTAACGGTATACAAAACAAAACCTCCGCTTCGCGCCACGTAAATCCCCGCCGCGGAAATTGATAAAAACTCTCTCTCCCTCCCTCTCCCGGCATATAAACAGAGAGCGCATAAAGGCGCTCGCGCACGAAGAGATGGAGAGAGAAAGCTCAAAGATCCTATATACTCACTGACTTTGCGCTGTATTTCCAAGCCGCGCGAATCTCCTGTCAACGAGGCAATTTTCTATTTTCGTCGCTTTCGCGCTCTCTCGCATCAGCCCCGCTCACTCGGGAGAGAATATAAACGCGCGTACGCGTCTCCGCCATAACGAAGTGCAGAAATCTCTTTTACGGTTGTCGGTCGCCGCGAGCCGAGCGAACGCGCGCGCAGAGAAAACAAGTGCTTATGTGCTCTTTCGCGAAAGCATCGGCGTTTATTTTACGGTTTTACATATCGCGCGTGGGAGAGAAAGAGAGAGAGCGCGGCTCTCTGTGTGCCTCGGAAGCGCTTGCAACAAGTGAGTGTGAAAGAGAGGAGATTATCTTTGCTCTCGGAGTAGGTGTGGAGGTTTCGGATTCCTGCGGGTGCGAGAGAAGATTGTTGTTTTTGCGGATGAGTTTTGAGGAATGTTTTTCCTGCGCGTTGATCGATTGGATTTGTACGAAGAAGTTTCTTTTCTCTTTTTTTTCTTAATCAGCTGGTAATCATGTGTTGTTCTTAGAAGAGAACTCTTGGGGTATACTCATGATTTGATAGATTATTATTGTCTTTGAGTTATCAAATATTATCTGTACTAATATAACAGCCTTTTTCACGAGCGCAGAGTGATTAAGATAGAATATATATATATATATCCGTACTCGACATTTTATATCTTTTTAATGCACAGAAATTTTAACGACGATAAAGGCATTATCTGTCTCAGTAAGTATATAGATCCATTAATACGCGCGGCGATAAAATATTGAGTCGAGCTGAGAAATAAATATAGCGTGGACACGGAAAATAGCAGTGTTTAAAAAACAAATAAACTCGAGAGTATACGCTTTAAATATACACCGAATTTAAATATAATTACATCCCGGGCTGAGAGGCATAAATCTCGCTGGAATTGCGCCAATGTTTAGACAGTGCCATTATTTACATGTGGTTAAAATTTTAGGCATTTTTCTCGAAAAATGATGCAACGGCGCGCCACACGGCGCGCGGCAATTACGCTCGCGTTTGATTTCTCAGCGTAAACGTACGTACCTACACACACAGGTAAGTAAACCTCCTCGCGCGCATATAGGGGTCGTCGAACTTTGGCAGAGGGGTGGACGCGGCGCGTTTTCTTCCTTATCGTGGGAACGAACAAAAAAAAATGCACACCCCCTTTCGACGAGTGCACGAGATTAGCATGGGCGCCGGAAGTTGTGCCGGCGCGTGTGCATTGATTTTTCGGCGAGGCGGACAGTGATGAGGGTTTGCGACTGGACGAAGCGCACGTGGTGCGTGTAAGAGTACGCCGAGAGTCACTTTTTCCCTATAGTGTTGCGTAAATCTTGCGGCGGTGGCTCTGTCGAAATTGAATCGTTTTCCGAGCGAGGCCGTTCTAATAACAGGTCCTGCGGCGCGGGGCAGGCGAAAATTGCGTGATTAATGGGCAACGCGGTATGTGTATGTCCATTTGTTACCGTTGATTCGCGCTTATTAGTTCTAAAGTGCGAATTTCGTTTTGATTTGTTTCTGTTATTCAAATGTTATGATAGTGTACATATATATGATTTATGCCTTCTTTAAAGGAGTGAAATAAGGTTTTCGTCGAACAGTTACAACTATAACTGCGTTTAGAATAAATGTATTTTTATGTACGTGTTTATAGATTTCGAAGAATAGTGGTGATTTGTTTTCCTGGAAAAATAAATATTCAAAATGTAATATGATCCCGGGTTTGAAAGTTGAATTTTGCTGGCTTAGAAAACCCATATCTGCTATATATTTCCACGTAACTCTATATAGCCAGTCTAATAACTCATTTGTGTTATCGTATATATACGTATATTATCCTTGACGAGTTATTAAAAGGTCGAACTTGCAATATTATATCGACACAAACACTATAGCGCTTTTTCCATTCCTGCAATTTAGATCCTCGCGAACGATGAGCAACGTGAGTCATCGTATATAGATCCGAATGCAGTTAGTTAGTTTTAATCGGAACACGCGCGCGTGCCATTCGTGCACTGACCTATTTAAAATTTCATGCGGAATTAATACTTTATCGCGGACGCATTGACTTTATCAAAAGTCATTGATAGGCCGTCAAATGATTAAATATTAATTTAAAGACGTATCAATAATTTTCATTAAAATTGTCATTATCGTTTCTTTCCAATTAACTTGTTAGTTACTTGCCCGTACATTGAGAACAAATTTATATTAACACAAAGCAAAAATTTTAAATCAAAGTAAAATTAAAGCAATCCTTGAAACGCATATCGCAATAATGTCAAATAAAATCAAGCAAATTAAAAATACTCAGTGGCATAAAAAGAAACGCAAAGCAAACATTTGGAAAAACGTGAATTAAGCCAATGTATATATTATCGAATGAGAAAAAGTCAGCGCTGAATGAAAGTCAATTTATTCGTGAGAGTAAAAATATATAGACGTTACATGACACTCGTCCCGTCCTTCGCATCGTTACATTACAGTATTTACAGTGATCCTAAAAAAACGACTCGGCACACTCGCAATAATTCCGAAGACTAACAAAAGAAAAGAAAAACCATACTACAATTGTATATGTATAAGGTATAGAAAAAAAAGAAGAAGAAAGAAGATATAGAGAACACGTGGCAAGGGTTAAAAGGAAAATTTGCAGTTGGTTTGCCTGGTGCGGCGTTCAGGCGACGTTGTTCTTGTCCTTGGGGCCGGCACCGCGACCCTGTCTCTTCGTCGCCTGCGCGTCAGGATGATGATTGTCCTTTGGGCTCCTGCGAGTTGGCAGTCCGGGCTTATTGCGCGGAGTACTGCCGGTCGACGTGTCGCCTCCTAGCGCAGCTGCCGCTGCGGCTGTTGGGGGATTGGTCGGACTTTTAGCGTTGATTCGTGTGTTGCTGTTGTTGCTGTTGTTGTTGTTAGTGGCGTTTGCCTTGAAAAAATTAGCGGTTTCTATGCTCTGAGTCTAATTGCCGGTAATCGTAGCTTTTTAACAGACGAGAGAGAGAGGGTTGGTATTGTTTTTTTTTAAGTCGTTGCTTTTGTTGACACGGTGTGGTTGGTTGTTGTTTGTTGGTTTATGTTGCATTTGTTGGAAAACCGTTAAATAAGATTTATTACGTTCCGAGAAAAATGGCATTTATTTTCGTAGTCGCGAGTAGTTGGAATTTTATTTAAAATGCAGTAAAAATCCGTTTTTTACGTCAGTATAGTCTATTTTTAAAGCTTTGTTTTTAAATCTTCAGTTTTGAAATACGTTTGTTTGATTATAAAATCATTTTCACTCGTTGCTTCATTATTCCGAAAAATACTAAAACGGATATTTCCGTATAAAAGAATTACACGGAAAACAACATGTTTTGAAAAGTCAAGATAATGATGTATTTAAAATTTTCTATATTTCGCATACAAACCTCTTTCGTATACATTTAAATTTTTAATACTACATTTAATACTTTTAGTGTAAAAATAATCTAAATTACAAAATATTATAATTCAGTACAATCTACCAATATAAGTTTAACTATTTAAATTCTCATCAAAGAATACATAACTATTATCCTGTCTAATTGAGAGTTATACTACATAAACAATAATTCACTTTGTTTATAAATTAGGTGTAATACAAATTTTACAATCTATGTATTCGTATACACAAAAATATATTCAAAATACGTTCTGAGATATTAAGTACTCTTCAAAATTACTTTCTCACTCTAATATTAAGTATACACACACTGCGCAATTAATTAAATTAATGTTTTAGTTTGCAATTAATTTTGTTCACTATTAATTATATACGAATCATTAATCGTAGTTTAAGACAGTAGTGTGAGGAAAATCACGATTCTATTTATAGATTTTACTAAAATACCTTATTTGGAACTCGGCAATTTCTTTCGTGAATAGCTAATCGATCCGGCAGGAAAGTTCTTTTGCACTTTGGACACGGAATCAGGAGAGCCTTAAACAGTCAAATAGCACATAGGCTTTAACGGCGAAAATTCCAGTAGAGTATTAGGATGAAAATCACTATTTTTGCATTTAATTAATTATATTACTATTTTACGATATTAATCGTATAATATTACATACACGAATAATAAAAATATATTTAAACAAAATAATTAAGAAAAATATAGTTCTTTATTAAACAGTTCAGATAAAGTACATCTGTTTGTTAATTACTTAATTGTTAAAATAGTATATTACGACACAAGGCCAGTAAAATAAGAAATGTCTCAGATCACATGTAATTGTCGGCCGTACTATTTTTCTGCTCGACGGCGCCGGAAAGCGGCAACTTCGTTTCGCGCAGCGGCCAGAAAGTTGCTGCTTTCCGGCCGGAGGGCAGAAAAATAATTTCGTTAAGGTCTATCAAATCTATATCTTTAAATATTATCAATTACTCGAAAGAATCCCAATCAAAGAAAGATACGGGAAACAACAAGCAAACAAATCAAATCGAATCGTTTATTAAAAAAGATTTGTGCGGATATATACGCTACCTGACTCTGCTCCCAAGCGACGGTGTTCCAATCTTCGTGATCAATGGGAACGTTTGGTCGTTGCGGAGGCTCGCGCCGCTGTGAGCTTGGTAACGCTTTATTTTCGCGATTCCATCTCTGCGAACGGAATGGCCTGGGTTAGAATTTTTCGAAATGTACGCGAAAACTATATAGAAATGACTCGGATTCAACTTTGTGCTGCGTACGAGCAGAGAAAAACTAACTCGTTACGAAATGAATCTGACAATCAGATACAAGAGTATTTACGATATTAAAATATATATAGACGTTTTTGAAAAAAAAGTTGTTGCGGTCGTAATATCTAGATAGGAAAAAGTGAAATTAGTGATACGACGGGTGAAGCGAGTTCGTTTGGCTATCACTCGAGTTGATTACCCAACGCATGGGTCAACGTCCGCGAAAAAAAAATTCGTACAATCTGTCATGCGACTTTCAGCGCGCGAACGTCACAATTTATACAAATAAACATTGAATTGAAATCTAGCATAGTTATTCCTAACTATTTATTGGGAATAACATTTCCTACTATTTAATTTGCGATTTTGACTATATATAATGAATAAGAGAGCCCAGTGTTTATAAATGAAAACATGCGATAACGTACCTCCAAACATTTGGGTTCATGTATAGGAAAACTAGCCGACCCGAATTCTCGGCCACAAATGTAACAAGTTACAGTTCTCGGCCTCCGCTTCGAGATTGATGCGGCGGATTTATCCTCAGTTAAACTAGGGGGATCTTCGCTTCTTTCCTTCTTGTTATTTTCGTCGATCAAGATCTTTCCCTGCTTCCTCGTGGGAGTCACTGTTAAAGTGCAATTTAAATTAACGCAAAATAATGCAAATGTAGTTTTCATTTTATTTCATTCTTTTATTTAATTTTTAATTAATATTACTTGAAAATGGCTATGTTGAATTATTAAGTTATGAAATAAAAAATTGCAAACTTGAAGAAAAAAAGTGAGTGTAGAAAACGTTTCTTATTTGTAGATCAGATGTACACTTTTTATATGCCAGCAGATGTATCTACACGCAATCCACTTTTATGCAATCGATGATAATAGTGACCATGGACGAAGAATAAACTACATTATACTAAGTAACAAGAACGTAAAATATTGACAACAACATATGAATATAGACAACTATTTTGATATGTAAATCCTATATTTTTTTTTTCAAAGTATCATTTACCAATTTTACGCTCCCATTTTGTATAAACCTATTTAATATACCAGAATAAATGATAGAAAAAAAACGTTATATTTTCAGCATCGCGATCGACTATTCATTGCTAGTATATTTTTAGCACGCTCACTTTCATTTTTAGTTTACATATTCATGAACACGTATATATATATACTTTCTCACTGTAGTGAGCGTTTGCAGTCAATACGCGTCTAATATATTATTTAAAGGGATATGGTAAACTTGAACCGCTATACATAAAAAATGATAATCTCACACATATCATGATACAAAGCAAAAAATAAAAAAAAAAATAATTGTCATTGGAGAAAAAAACCGTATCCTCACCAGAGGCCAGCTTCTCCGCCATCGTAGGTGAGTTGGCCCTCCGCCTGTTATCCGGCACACCACCTGGAATCTGCTGCTGCTGCTCCTGCCTCGCTGACGCTTTGCGCTGCAAACTCGTCCTGGTGCCCCTTACAGGTATCACCGACAGCGTCGACCTGGCGCTGTTCAGCGCCGGCTCCTTCTCCTTCGCGGGCGAGGACGTCGGGCTCTTGGGATGACTGTGGAAGCGTTCCGGTTGGGCGGCTCGACCGCAGGCTTTGCAAGGCTCGGCTTTCTTCTTCGCGGCGATGGCGCAGGGGTTGCTCGTGAACAGGGCGACGTCGCTCGAGCTCAACGAGCTGCGCGAGCCACGCGAGCGCAGGGGCGACAGTTGCTGCTGATGAGAGACGACGCTCGTCTTTTATACCCAAGAAGGGGAGAAGTCGTTAGGGCTTGTGGTGATTAAATTCGAGGGTGCAAGGTCAGCGGTGTGTGATTGTTAACGTGGTTGAAAGAGACACGCTGGCCTTGGGAGTTTTCGCGCGGCTATTATGAAATTTGCCGCGATGCAGGAAACGGAAGCGAATATTTTCACTGATCGAGAATCTCATTGTTGTGGTGGAGATTGATTTTGTCATTAACGCCCGATGGAATTTGTATGATGGAATTGCCATTTGTATGATTATTTTTTCAACTCAATATATAGTTTTTGTAAAAAATAATTAAGTCGTGTATTTTTCGTTTTAGCAGTTATAAAATTGAGACAATAAAGCTGTTCAAAATTTTGTTACGTAAGGTTTGTCTACTCAGTATTCTAACGTTATTTAGAAATAAATTAACGTAAAATAAAGAAAATGTAGTATTTATTGTATTATTAAAATTCTACGAAACAATATATCCTTTTTAATTAATATTTGTTGGAATTGCTGGTTAGCGTAAACTAACAACATAAAATGGCTAAGTTGAATTATTTAAGTTATCAATTCAAAAATTGCAAAATTGACCAAAAAAAATGTGTAGTGTAAAAAAAGGTTCTTTGTAGGTCAGATATACAATTTTTATATGCCAGATGTATCTACAATCGAAATTTTAAAACTTGAAGAAACAGAAATTAACTTTTTTTTGCACAATGCTAATTATCGTGTACCGTTTGAATTATGAAAATAATGGATTAGGCAATTTACAATATTCTTCTTACCTAAGTAAACTTTAGCCTCGATGATAAATTTAAAAAACTTGAAGTATATGTAAATACGCGTCACCTAATTGATTGTCGGTATTTGTACTGGAGATAATCGTTATTCCAGTTTATACTTTTACGTTTACGCTCCTTTGCTAATGTTTTTTTACACCTCTGAATCGTTTTTCTTCGGGAGTTCAATTGCTTTTATTAACGAGTTAATGGAAGCCAACGAAACTCCAGAAAAAAGAAGATTCAGAAGACGACAAAAAGAAAAACAAGAGCAAAGGTGCGTCAACGTAAGGAAAGAATGTGTTGGAATAATGATTATCTCCACTACACATATAACGACAAACCATTTGATGACGCTGATTTACTTATTTGCACATTGATCATTGCTATACTTATTTACTGAAGTGATAAATTTTACTTGAAGGAAGGTATCATTTTGAACCACGAGATCCTCTAATTAACGTCATGTCTACCATTTTCACGGATATAGGTGAACAGGGATCTCTGTTTTATTCACTCTTATTTTTTTAGTTTTTTTCTTTATTTTTTAAGCGCAGATGGAATTTGTATGATGGAATTGGCATTTTTATGATTCTTTTTTATTGTACAACTGAATACAGGGAGAAAAATATTATAGTAAAAATTGTCATGTCTGTTTCATATTTAATCAGACATGGCAATTTTTATCATAATATTTTTCGTCCTTTTGTAAAAAATAATGAGGTCGCTTACTTTACGTTTTATCAACTACGAAACTACGACGATAGAGCTGTTCAAAATATTGTTACGAAATGTTTGTCTAAGTAGATCATAACTTTATTTAGAATTAGAGTATATCTTTTTTGCACAATGCTAATTATGTACCTTTTGATATCCATTATTTTCTATGAAAATGATATATTAAGCAATTTACAATATTTCTCTTACCTAAGCAAACTTTAGCTTCGATGACAAATTTAAAAAACTTGAAGTCAAACCACTATATTTTTACACTTTTAATAACTCTATTATACGTTATAAAATTCATAAAATAGCAAAAAAGAACGTTGTAAATGCGATTATTTTTTTTTTTTTTTATTTTTTCGACAAAATATATGAACCACTATAATTTTCAGCCACAAAAGCTCGTTAATACCGCAAAATGCTTTGTTCCTACCAGAAGGAAAGCTAAACCGCGACTAAGGCTATAACCAGCAGCGTCGACTATCGTTCCTCCTTTTGCGTTTTTATACACCGAAGGTGACCGGGAGACAGCGACCTTCGCCCATTATTCATAAGCAACTAATCCCCTATGCATTTAATTGCCGGTAGTACACGAAAGACAGCGTCACACCGGCACACCGCGGCGAATCAGTTAAGGCAAAAGTCGTTCAATGCCCTTATTCAATTAGCATAATGCGTGTCGGCCGGTGCACACGTGCATCGGCGATCGATCGGCGATCGATATGCGCAAACAAAAGCCGCAACGCCGCTGATATTGAAAAAAGCTCCGCGTCAGCGCGCTTTAAAGCACACACCACACACCTACTCACCTTATTATTCTTGTTGTTATTGTCGTCGAAGCGCTTGCCACCGCCCTCAGGGCTGCTCGCACCCTCGGCCGACGAGGACGAGTTCGTTGTCGTCGCCGATTCGGAGGAATCGACGCTACCCTTGCGCCCGCTCCGTGGGGCCATTAGTCGCGTTCGTGATTTTGGCTGGCCGAAGCTGTTATTATTGTTGTTGTTGTAGACGCTGCTGGTTTTCGTGGATTCTATAGAGCTGCTTTTTACCGGGTTGTCCATGATTGTCACGCTCTTCACCAGGCTGAGGTTTATGCGCGTGATCGAGGCGTTGAAGGATTCCTGTAACGCGAATGATATGGCGAAAATTTTGATGGTTAATATATTATACCTGTTTGCAGAAATTTCGAAATCAATATTATAACAAGTAGGACACGCGTTCTATAGTTTATATTTTATATTTGTTTCAACTCATGCATATATTTATTGTTGCTTTAGTTGAACTTTCCAGTTGGAAATTGATAAAATGTTTTAATTGATATATAAAATTTTCTTGTACAGACTTATAGACGTTGATACAATATTTTCATTGTAACTTCAACCACTCCCAGCATTTCTTTATTCTTCCATCAAAATCAACATAATCACTAACATATCGGATCTAGCAGAAAAAAAAGTCTGCTAAAAATTTCTGCCGAAAATATTGCATACACTGTTAAAAATGTTATGAATCTTAAGAAACTTTTAATAAGCATTTTGAAATTACATTTAAGTACTGATCTTTCATACACATTGTTAATTTTAAAAGAATATTTTGAAATTACAATACCGTTATTAATTTTAATGCATGTAATTGAAAATGTTTTTAAATTTAAGGAAAATTTAATATAAATATTGAAAAATGTAAGCGTATTTTAATTTTAATATACGTCTTTTAAAATCGTTTTAATATACATGTGTTAAATTTAAAGCAGTGTTTGAGAATTTATTAATACATGTATTTTAATTGAAATTTAATATACGTATTTGTAAGAAAACTTCACACATGTGTAAATTTTTAACAGTGTATATTCGTAAAATGAAAATGAATTATATTTCGTTGACCATGAAAAAGTCGAAACCGGTGACTAAAACGCCCAGATATATCCCATAGAAATTTTCTGCAGATTTTCCTCTCTCACCTTGCTGAGCAGCGACATGTCGAGCTTGTCGACGAGCCGGGGATCGAGCACCAGGGGCGCCTCGAGGCTCGCTGTCGCCGGCCTGGGCTCCTCGCTATCCGAGCTCTCGGTCGCGCCCCTCCGCGGCCGTCTCTTCCTCATCTTCGGCCACGTGCCCGCTGCCACCGCCGCAGCCTCGTCCTCCGCCTCCGCGCCAGCCGGGCCCTTCTCTGGAAAACGCACGCGCGGCAAAATACTCGTCAGTATATATACGCAAAGGGTTACATATTAAATAGAAGTATAGAGCGGCTGCGTGCAGAGCCGGTGAATCTCGCACATATATAGACGTGGATCGGTTGTATACATAAATATTACGAGGCGCAAGGCCGTAGATGACCCTGCGCCGGTTATTTTATTTGTGCGCCGCGGGTCGGAGATAAGTAGATATAAATACATAGCGCACTCTAGATTTTTTATTTTCCTTTTGTGAGGGATATTTTATCATGCAGTGGTTGCAGCATGCTTTATACAGATATGTATTATAGTAGACCGCTGGATAGATTTTTCTTACGTGTCGTTAAAAAATGCAGTTGAAAAAGTTTGGTGTTTTCATTCGTAAGTCAGTTATATGCTGAAGAAAAATAGATTTCAATAGTAAAGTAGTTTTTAGGGTTTGGATAGAGCAGTAAAATTTTTGTCTGTATTAAGTTTTATTCAAATTATTATTAACAATTTATCGTTTGAGAATCACAAGTATATATAGTTGTTCAGAAGTTTTGAAGACGTGAAAATGTGTATATGCAGTCATATAGCCTTCGTTGGCGAAATATATATACATATATAGATTAATCTCATATGAATCTCGCCAAGTAAACTTACTTGTCCATTTGTATACTTGTCTCGCTATGTTCATCATTTTTCATCGTTAATATATATAGCCACTAGACTGGCTAAACAGACTATTTGCAATCCTTTATAATCTTTTCTTCGTTAATTTCTAATTTGCAATTGGGATACACTTATATGCTTTTGCGCCTGTAACAATTCTATTATTTTCTCAATAATTTTAGTAAAATCTCATTAATTCGCAATTAATTTAAAAACGAAAAATTTTTTTTTAACTGTTGGAGCTAGATAGTCATCGGTATACTGAAAACAATACAAACTATTTAAAATACAAAGTGAATCGTCAGTTTATTTAACTTCTTATAATGTAACTTACGCGAAAACGACCCGTTGAACGGTTAACTGAAAATAATTTTACCTTCAAGTACACGAGTAAACATAAATTTAGCCCTTCTCTAAACGAGGTTATAAACAAAGCCATCGCACCTACATACACCATATACAAATACGAGACAACGTGTGCCTTTAACCTACAATTGTATACCTTAAGGTTAAAAAAAAGAAGAATCTCACCTCCAATAGTCTTTAAATCTTCGCGAAGAACGAGGAATGTTTTCTCGGATAGCGGATCAGCCTGTATTTTTGGCCACTTCATATTTGCCAGAGTATACTGCGGTCTCTCTGCCCCAGCGGAACGTAGACAGCGACGAGACGAGGATCTTCATTAGAACGAAAAAAATCTTTCGTCGTCGATTTCTTCATTCGTTGATCCCGATGCTCCGAATCGTCTTCTTGTTCGTCCCGGGATGCATGTCGCACTAGTCGATTTCGAAACCTGAAAAATGCACGAGTGGATGTAGTTTCCCTGGTAGCAGTGATTCATTGGTTATTAATTTTACCAGAAATTTGGATACGTCCACAATAGTCGACAGATTAATTTTCAATAAAACGGTTACATGGAAACATTTTAAGGAAGACTATACTGTTTGTCAAGTTGATTTAATTTTTAAAGAAAGACGATAAAATAACTTTTTATAAAATATGTTCTTATCAACTGTTTAAAGAGAAAAAGAGTCTTCTTATTTTCAAGTAGATTAAATCACTTTGGAAAAGGAAGATTCTTTATTCTTGAAAAAATGATTCTACTTTTATTATCGTCTTTTTGAAAAGAAAAATTAATTTATATAGTAATTAACTTTTAACATTTTCTAAAACAAAAGAAGAATCTTCCGCTTTTTTAAACAGCTAAAACTACTTATTAAAAAATTAGAATCTTTTCTAAGGAGGTATTTGAAATAAATTAACTTTTGTATTCTTATCTAGGGTAAAACGGTTGCATCTTCCTTTTCTTTTCTCTATGTAGATTTGATTTTTTATTATAATGAAAATATGAAATAAAGTTTTTATCCTGGTGAATCATTCGTAGTTTAGAATTTGAAATGTCCTGTGCAAACAAACAAAATTATTCTATATAAATTCGTCAGGCATGTTCTCACTGCATGTATGATTCTAGAACCATTGGTATTTACTTACATAAAATATTTAATATCAATGCGATAGCGTCAGAATCGAGTTAATATTTACAAAATCTTTTTATGCAACTAAAAAAAAAATATTATTAATTTAAATTTGCAACTCTAAAGCACGCAATATTAAAAATATACTGAATAAAATACGTTTGCTTGAGTGGGTTAGACTTAAACGCTTAAGACCAACTAAGGAATACGGAAGAAACGGCTGGCCTAATTCTAACTTCTACTACTTGCTTAAAATATCCACTTTATAGTTACTTGGGTTTTATGTGCAAAAACTTTATTCAGCGAGTTTCTGTATATTTATCAGTAAAAAACAAAACAAAGATGCAGGTGATATTAAACAATTATAATCATTGCTTAATTATTCTTAATTTTGTATTAATGTATAGTATGTATGTAAATTGTAGAAAACTTTGAAATAATAAAATCTGCATTTCATCATATAATTATTGATTATAAAATGATTTAAAATTAAAATTTGAATTTTTCATGATGAAAATAAAATTCAATTTTCGTTCTTACATACTCGTTAAAAATAACAAAAATTATAAAAACACGCGTATTAATGACGATTCAAGTTGTTGTAAACGTTACCACATAAAGCAATAATCAATTGCGTTACACATAAGCTTTTATACGAATTGTGATGACGCGGGAAATCAAGTAGGTAAGTAAAACGCATATCGATCGTTTGTGTATAAAAACGCACGCGTCTTGCTCTCGATTTGAAAGGGCTAGATGCAGAATCTATCGCGACTCTATATACAGTTTGACGTAAATAAAATGAAGTATTACTCGGGGGCTGGCGATATAAAATTCTTTCGTTATCATTGACGTATCTCGTCGAGAGAATGACAACATAAAGGGTACGTAAGCATTAGATTTTATTCGTTACGCGCGTGCACTGTACGTACTAATGATACGGTGGACGTAAAATGTTGCAATCGACGTTTGTGATGTACATGTGTAGTTCATTGTCAGAGAGGATAATATAGGACTTGCGCCTGTAGGCGGCAGGAAAATTAGCTAATACAATTTGTATACATACGAGGAATTTGCATCGTGCAGTGTATCTAGAGACACTCAACGGTGTATGACTATCAACGGTCATGTAATAAAGCTTGAAATGTTAAAAAGATCCTTTGCTCAGATACCCCTCTATTGTCTCCTATTATTTAAACATTTTCAAGACAGAACATCTTGAAACCATTTAAGCGCTTGGAAGACTATTTTTGGATGTTATAATTGAGACGAAGATAAATTGAAGACCCATCTCTGAAATCGATTTTCAAAATTTTAAGAGGTTTCAAAGACATTTAGTTACGAAGACATACAATATTATTGTATGCTCCTCATTTTGTGAAACAAAAAAATTTTGTTACTTTTCTGAGTGAAATAATAACGAATAAGGTATTTCTTTCAATAAAATTTCTTTTGCAATAATTGTCATACATCGTTTAAAATTCAATTAATAATAACAAATTAATTAATTAATTTAATTCATTTTTAACACAAAGACGTTAAACATTTTCATTTCAATTAAAAAGAAATTAATCAAATGTAATTAAGATTATATATGTTGATAATTTTGAGCACTAGGTAGTATAAAAATGACAATAATAATGAAAGTTACTTTCTACTTATTGCAATGTTTTCAGATATCTTTTTCAAATAAAAAATTCCTATATATAATATCTGACACGTAATTAGATCGCAACGTAGATTATAATTTACACCGTATAAATTATTGGTATCTTTCAGATGAACACATAATCATTATTCATCTTTTTGAAGTATTTTTCGTAAAACTAGGTGTCAATAAAATTTTACTTTGGCCAATATAATATAAAATGTTGATTCTCAAATGAAATCATACTTTCACATATTATACTGTAGTAAATTTTAATGAAACTAATGTTTTTTCGTAATGTTCTGGAACATTGGAAAGTAGTTCACTCTGAAAAAAATCAAAAATAGTCTTAGCATCTTCTATTCATCTTAAATTCGTCTCGATTATGCGACCTTAAAATCGTTTTCTGAGCACTTAAATTGTTTTAAGATATTTCGCCTTTTAAAAGGTTAAATTATATAGTTCCATATAATAGAGTAATACCGGACAAAGGTTTTTCGTATATCTAAAAATTGTTTACGCGGGTCAGTGTAGATATATAAGTATGCAGAAAGATAACTTGAATATGACTTTTCTGACACTTCATGTTTTAGCTGGTACCTGCATACTTTCTACAATACAACTAAAATATATGAATATTCATTATCACGTATGTTTACAAAAAAGTATTACAATATTTCTCTATTGAAAATTAAAATTTATCGAGTGTCATATAATCAGGAGTCATTAAAATTTAAAAAAGCTTAGAAAAAATTAATTTAATAAAAAATTGAGTAAAAATTAACACAGCATGTTTAACGAACAAAAAAAAAACTCAAACCGCGTTTAGCATTAGTTACGCAAATGTGTGTAAGTACAAAGAAGCTCTATATAAGATATCGATTTTACATCGATTTTGTTTCATCTATCAATCAGCTACCGGAGTCTTTTTTCAAGAAAATATTTTTTCATGCTGCATGTCACACACTATATGTATCACATAAAAAAATACTGCCTGTGATATCTAATTTTCAGTAGTAACTTTTAATAATTAATCAGTACTTTTACGATAAACAAAACGAACACAATGTTTTTTCAATACCAACAATTAATATAATAACATATTACAGCAGAGACTACACATAAATTCCTTTACTTACAGAAAGGGACCCATTTTATAGTATTATTCAAACCGAGACACAAACCGTTCACCTAAACACAGGAAGCGAGCAACAAAACGACGATTAATGCGTGCATCCCTTTCGGTGAGTCAGACAAAGGGAAGAACTGTTAGGAACCGGACTGAAATTAATGTTGCTCCTATACATCACGCGCAGCTATATCCACGCGGATTCGGGACCTGCATCACCCACCACCCAATCGCACAATGAAACCAGCCCGATGTAAAGAAGCAATTTAAAACAAATTAAGAACACTTGCAAAACAAACAAATAATAAGAAAACAAACAGCACAATGTCGATCACTACACCTGCTTCCTCGTCTCTCACTTTTCCCGCAACAGCCACTACTACGCGATATGTACTCACCGTCAACCTACAAAACCGAGGCTCTCGCGCGAAAATCGGCGGGTAAAAATTGTCACCACCCACCTCACGCCTCGCGAGCGAAAGTGATTACGTCTCTCTTTCTTTCTCTTTCACCGCACGCGCCGCGACGCGCCGGCCGACTGAGCTTACCTTGCCATTGGGCGGCCGATGAGGAGCGGAGCATGAGCTAATGGTCGCGCGCGGGGGCCGGCGGCGTGCGACGCGGCGCGTGTTTACGCGGGAGCTAGGGAACCGGGCATCGATCCAACCGCGAGAGCCCTGCTCCACACCGCGTATACCCGGTCCCCTACAGCACCTGCCCGACGCCAAACGTGTTTACCTGTGCGCGGCGATTTTTCCTCTATATAGTTTATGTATAGCACTGAGGGGGCGAATTTCGAAGTCTGGGAGATCGGTTGGGGCGCGGGCTTTCGAAGTCTGGGAGATCTGTTGGACAAGTTGTTTTATTTCTTATAGTCGAGCTGTATGTTGATATATGATGAGATTGATGTTTTTCGTTACAATTAGTATATTATGACACTGTTGTGGGAGGTGAAACACCTCCCACAATAGTTTCATACGATATTTTATATCACGAGCGCCGAAAAATCATACCGAAGTTGTGATTTTGAGGTTAGAGTGGTATAAAATAAATTAAATTTGCGTGGGATTAATAGATTTTTTTAGTCTGTCAAGGAGTGAAAGCTAGTTTTTGAAATTTTACGTGATTAGTATGCATGTGAGGCATTTCGCCGCTCAGTTATCCCAGGCCGATATAAACGTGGGCGCCTAAACCTCATATTCTGAGTGCGTGCTTGTGGCATCAAAATATGTTATTGCCTATCGGAAAAATTTCACCTACGTTGTCGAGGTATTTTTTCGTCAGCTTTCACATGCTGACATTTGTTTTTGATAATTTACACGTTTTGAAAAAACATAAAACATGTTATATCTCGAAAAAACCAGAAAAGTCCTTTTTGGAAAATATCTATTTCAACGTAACAAAAAACCCTTGATCTTTCGATCTAAACACATGTTTTATGTTTTTTCAAAGTTAAAACGTGAAAATTGTCAAAAACAAAATTGCATTTTGCCACCACGAGAAAGCTGACGAAAAAATACGTCGATAATGTACGCGAAGTTGTTTCGATAGATATATGAGCAAATCTTCCAAACCGTCACACTTTTTCTGTCACAAACAAGGCAAAAATTTTTTTTTGGAGCACACCTGTCGCATAATTTTTTTCTCAA
>JAPYZP010003285.1:0-12857 GCA_030522985.1 Torymus sinensis | reverse complement strand
CTCTCTCTCTCTCTCTCTCTCGCTCTCTCTCTCTCTCTCTCTCTCTCTCTCTATCTCTCTCTCTCTTCCTCTCTCTCTATCACTCTCTCTCTTCCTCTCTCTCTATCACTCTCTCTTCCTCTCTCTCTCTTCTCTCTCTCTCTCTCTCTCTCTCTCTCTCTCTCTCTCTCTCTCTCTCTCTCTCGTTACAGCTCTAGTCCGCTTCGGGCGCATCTTCTGCATCGAGGATGGTCTTGAAGCAGAACGGCTGGAAGGCGCAGCCCTGGCCCTCGTAAAACTTGCTCATAAATTCGACCCTGCAACAGACGATGAAAAAGTCGACTTTCATTGCTCGCAATAATTTTGTCGGCGGAAGTAATTTTCCTTTCGCTCCAAGGGAACTGTTATCCGTGCTCACCGTGGGAGTGCGACATTTAATTGAACTTTCTTTAGATAAACTCTTAGTGTCAGTGTAATAGATTTATTCTTAATTAGTAAGGCAAAAACTTTTTTCTAAATTTTATGCATGATTTTGGAATATTAAAATTCATAGATGTGTAGTTATTTAATTTCTCCTTTCAACGTGAACATTTAGTTTAATGACACTAACAGGGTGATACAATTCTTTTGTTATCGACTGAGCAAGTAAAACAATTTTTAGAGAATATAAATAACATAAATTTCGGTAAATTATAACTAGGACCTTTGCAATTATACATCTTGTAAATGTATGTGTCAATATTCAAAATTATAACTAAAAATTTAATTTGTAATTAGAATTTGTTGATGTCCTTAATAAAAATATCTTCAGTGTGGAGAAACATTTTGTAATTGAGATCAGAAGATCCCTGTATGTATTATAAATTCATGAATACTGACAGTAATTTTTGTTATCTTAGTTGCTCGGTCAATAACAATTGTAAGACTACATCTCTTTAAAATCCATCCAATCAAAGAAGTCAACCCAATTCTTTCGCACTTCCACGTTGACACTAATGTTTCTCCTAATACCAAACTCCAACTACCAAAAAGCGACTATCTCTCACCAATGAAGACGTAGCGTGTGTAGGAAAGCTGATAAGCCCTCCATCATTACGAGGATAGCGAGAGTGAAGAGTGCCCAGGCGCCAAACGCCAGGAACAGGTAGATCGATTTGGTCCAGTCCTCGGCCTCTGCTCCTAGGCCGAAGCGTAGCACCATGTTCCAGAGTACCTCGGACAACTGGGCGTGGGCGAGCGAAAGCGCCCAAAGACGCAGGTACGAGGCCGTGTGTGAGATCGTCGACAAAACGTACTCGATCGTGTGGATCGCCTGATGGATCATTAACTCGCCCAAGGAGTCGTCATGGGCGTGCGCTGCGGCAGGTGGGCTGCTCGGGCTTGCGGCGCCGTTGCTCGTTTGCAGTTCGATGTCCTGGGAGGCTGATCCATTTGTCTGTAATTACAGTTGAATTATAACAATGACGAAAGACATGATAGTTGTTTAAACATTCTGCCTGTAAAGACTTACGTATACTTTGCCCTTGGAGCTCTTCCTAGTGCACAGGACGTAGATTGGTTTGCCGAACAGTAGCACTGGGACACACGCGATAGCCGCAAGGAAAAAGACTTTTTGAAGTATGGATTGTCCGGGGAACATGAACTCACTGCAGCCCTCTGTCACCTTAGTCTCTCCCTGGAGAATCATGTTGATAAATGTGATGAGAATTGATGGAGCGCAATTTTCTGAGTATTGTCCTGTAAAGAAATCGGTAATCGTAGTTAACATTTTATTCACTTTCCAAGTGATTTTTTGAAAGATTTTACGTATAAATTTTACCATTTTCCCATGTGCTGTAGGCAACCCATTTGACGAACATAAGAACAACCAAGTATGCAAAAAGTAACAATAAGAATAGCAGCTGTGGCAGGAACTCGAAGAACAAACTTGAATACTTTTTGAAATGCCTGAAAATAAAAAGATATTCTATCATAATGACCTTTTATACGTCATACTCAACAATGAGTTGATAATTATTTTCTGGTAATGAAGTATATAGATTCTAATATCATGCATTCAGACTTACACAATATTGATAACGCTCATGCAAACGCCAAAGATCATGTGAACGACGCCGAATATGATGGAGAGTTTCATCTTGTACGAATTCAAGAATATGATCTTATTTTCAGCGAGCATCCACACTGGATCCATGCCGACTGGATAAGGATGTCCTATGTACTCGAACTTTGGATTCAGCGTCAATGTCTTGGCTTTCTGCATGTACTCGAATGTGTAGCTCTGATTGACACTCCAGTACGAACCAAATACGTTGACGGATTTGGAGAACACGTCATTGTAAATAATGCCTGTATATATGGAGAACAGGCCCATGAGCAGAATGATGTAACGACCGCCGAAGAAGATGTTCCAGATTTCGTTGGTGGATCGCTTGGTTGATAGCTTCTTCTCGAAGCTCACCATATACAATCCGAATAAAAACATTATGAGGCCTGTAGAACAAAAGAATTTATAAGTCTTTGATTTTGACTTCTAATGAGATATATAATTTTCTGAGTTGGCATGCTTCGAGTTGATAAAAGTAATTGTAAAAAACATAAAGTAAGTATGATTGCATGTGACATATTTACCATGACCAGCATCGCCAAACATGATACTGAATAGGAACGGGAACGTCACGATAGTGTAAAGAGCAGGATTTGCTTCACGATAGGAAGCGACACCGTAGGCATCAATTAAATTCTGGAAACCACGCGTGAATTTATTTGTCCTGTTGAACGTGGGTGGATCTTCTTCCGTATGGATCACGTTTAAGAACGAGGGAATCGAATTACCGCACAGACGCTGAAAAGAGTTTTTGAAAAATTAATTTGTTTATAAAGAAAATTTTTAAAATTTTAGAACAAAGCATACCGATCCTTCAGATAAGCAATGTTGGACGATAGTCAGATCGGCCATTGGCACCCAGCATTCTCCAATAAGGCACTTTTTCGATACGTCCATGTTGAACAAGTTCATGGTGTGATAAATTGCCTTCATTTTGCGTACCATAATTGTCCAGTTAGGCAATTCTTTGGCCACATTATGAAGAACACGTTGGCGATGATCGTGAGTTTGATTTAAAACCTAAAAGAGAGCATTGAACTTTCTTAGTACTTTTATAAGGTACCAAATTAAAAGAAATAATAGACGAAACCAAAATTTATGATAAATCTCTACAAAAATGTAAAATGCAATACGATTTCAAAAATTTACATTTTCTTAGTATCATTGCAACAGTAAAATTTTTTACCAAATTCAGATCTTCAAGCCGCGTGCGGACTCGCTTTCCCATATCCATGCGCTCCGAGTGGCTGTTCGGGCACGCGTACAAGGAAGCGTGAAATCCACTGCAAACCTTCTTGATGCGGCTCTTCAGCTGCTCACCTTGAAAGAAGGCCACGAACGCGGTCTTGTAAATTTCGTTTCCCTAAGTGAGCAAATAAAAAGATTCTTGATAAATTCGATGCAATTGGATTATGGTGTAAATAAAGATCAGCTATGGATTGTTTATTAGTTGTTATCAATATTAAATTAGCTAGCAATATTAAATTAACAGTAAAATTCGAAGAATTTACTATTAAAGCTGTCGAAGTAATTTTATTGCCAATGGCAAGTTGGTATTGATTTCAGCAGGAAATATTTCCTTTCACTTTTATAATTTAACGAAGGCATTAATGTTGGACCTTTCCGGTTGTGTAAAAAATTCAGAGTTAATGTAAAATGTACACTGCATGAGAAACAAGTAACTAAAGCCAATAATAAAGGCCACTGCACATATTATAATTTCCGGCTATAGACACTATTTTATTTCTAAAAGGTGGTTTTCTACCTAATGACTCCTGAGGCCAAAATTACCTGAAAAAGTTAATAAAAATATAATTTCTATAAACCAAAGACAGAATTCTGCATAAAATGGGTTTGGAGACCTATCTCCTGAGATTTTGTATTAGAAATAAGTTATGTTAGTAATATACATATACTTTGTTTTACAGAGTAATTACATTTTAATTTACTTTTTCAGATAATTTTGGCCTCAGGAGCCATTCGGTAGAAGACCACCTTAAATCAAGGCTAGAGTTGTTATAACTACACTATTATTTTAAGCTTTGCGATTCTAAGTATAAATAATGTCATCTGAAGTTTGTAGTTTGAAATGTTTTACTCAGAAAATTTTCCATTAGAGTGTTCATCGCCCTCTAACTCACTATAAACATCAAAATATAACGACATCAAGATTGGACGTCAAAGAACTCGAAATAATTACGAAAGCCAAAGCTAAAATAGAATCACGGGAGGAGGAATTTGCCCTAATCGATGCATTTTCGCGCGTGCTTATAGCGTCTATTCAATTAGGTCAGGATTGGCGCCAGGGAAGCCGCACTCGACATCAGGTGTATATACGGATAGACATTGCCTCTCGCAGATCACCACCGCAGGTAATCAATTGCAGCTGCAGAGGCAATTAAGTCTGTTCTTGTGGCAGTCGCGGCTTGTTCTATCGCTCTTCATAATACATATGCGATCGGCGACAATTAGCCACGAATTTCCGAGTGTTTTCGACGGACAATAATATTCTGGATAAGAATAATAATACTCTATAAGAGCGTTCTGCAATTTGCGTTTCAAGTGATTTTCATTACTGTGCACAAACATTTTTCATTCGGTGAGACAAAATAGTCCAGGATATTATCCTGCTTCGATGCGCAGAGATAAGACTTGTTATTCTTATTTCAACTCGCGATACATTTAAGTTGAGTTTTCAAAAATACGAAATAACCCTAACCCGATTGCTTATCAATTGCATTTCTCGCCTATTTCGTATCGATCCCGAAACAATATACGTACCGTGCTGGGGTCCTCGAGGGGCTTCTCGAGGCTCGCCTGGCGCAGGAAGACGTTGCCGCGGGATATGCGCCAAAGCATCCGCTCGAAGGCCGGCATGCGCTCGCGATTGATCACCCCGGCGACGAATCTGCAAGAGAACAAAAGTAAAAAGCTCGTCGATTTGTCTCGCGTGCACAGGAGTCGTTGGTGTCGTTGCTCTTTTCGGGTCGCTGTTGTCTTTGCCAGCACCACCCTCGTCGCTCTCGTCGTCGTCGTAGTCGTCGCCGGCCATCGACGGCGTCGTAGGTACCCCCCTCCCCTGCCACACACTCGCTCCGTTTGCACCCCGAGCTCAGAGAGATCCCGACAACGTGATGTCGTTGTTGTGATTAGACATTGTAAATTTGTCTTTCCGATTTAAAAGATCGATATTCAGAGTTATTAAATTATTAAGAGATGTTTGATCTATAACTATAGCTATAAGGACTGAAAATTCTAGAATTTGCACATTTAGATTTATCAAATCTTTTCTTTCATTTTAATATTATCTACCAATGTTTATTATTCTCAAACTATATATAGACTCAGCGATAAATACATTATTCGTTACGAATGCAATAAAATCTCCTTCAGCCTATTCCAAAGTTTAATGATCATACGTCCCGATCCGGGAAATAAAAACGATGTGCTTATTGCAGAGTCTACTTCCTCCTACATCTCACATCACGAATCTCTCCAAGCTGGCGCAGTGTTCTCTATACCACCCTTATGAACAAACGGAGCCAGGGTGGCAAGGGGAGGAGCAACTACAACACTCCAGGCCCCACCGAACTTACTCGAGGCGTCCACGCTGAGTGGCGTTCTGCATCTGCATCTGGCTCTCCTCGTTGATCAAGGCGCGAGTGATGGAATCATTGGCCTCCTCCTGTTGGTACAGAAGAAGAAGCGAACCTTGATTCTTCGACAAAACGTGAGCACCGATTACACGGAGGGTATTGCGACTAAGAGACCGGCTGTTGTACTACAATTAGCTACCTCAGTAAAGAACACCTGCGTCTTTTCCAGCACGTGACGCAGCTCCATCAGCTCCAGATAGTTGCTCTTTAGATTGACCGCGTTCTGGCTCAGCTCGAGTATGTCGTTCTCCGTCTTTTCTATCCGCGCCTGCAATCATTGTTATTTGCTGATAATCATTTTTCATCGCTGCAGCCTGTCAGGTTATAACCAGTTGTTGCATAATGCTACGATTTGAATGGCAGATTGATGAAAATTCCAACAAGTTTTTAAAGTCTTTAAGCAAAACCACGAAGAGTACATTTTGTTAAGCTTGTTAACATTTTCATGTACTCTTCTAAAGATTATCGTAACAAACGTTTAAAATGTCAATAAAAATTGACTAAGACCTATATGTACATACTAACAATCAGTATTATTAATCTTTTATACCGGAAGAATAGCACATAAGAATAGAAAAGAGAAATTAAATGGAAAAATAAATCCGCAGAATTTGGATGTAAATGTCACTTACATATAACTACAGTATATACACACCTCGAGGTCGATGATCTCCCGTGGATTCGGCGCTCGTGGCAGCTCGGTGAGATTGTCCTCGATGGGCACCCCATCCTTCTTGACCTCGGCCTCGATGTAGCGCAGCTTGCGCTCCATCTCGTCGCAGCGGCGCACCTCATTGACGAACTTCCGTTGGAAGTAGTTCACGTCGCCGTTGAGCTACAACGTCCAGAGTATAGGCATGCAAACCCTGATCGTGACAAATCTCTCACCCTTCACCCGCCGATATACTCACGTCGCGGAATTGAACGGTGCCGGTCTCGCCGAGCTCCGATACGGAAAGATAAGCCGCCTCCGGCTGGATGAACAGCTGGCACAGGGCCATCTCCTCGCTTCTGAACATCGCCCCCATCGTGGCGTTGGTGGTGATGCACGCCCTGGTCTTTCGCTCCCGCGCACGCGATCCCCCGGCAAACTGCTACGGCTGGAACAGAAAAGAGAGAAGGTTGAGGTGATTTCGCTCTTTTTTGGAGAGAAGGAGAATCTTTGCCGGGCAATTGATTCCTCGCGAGTGCTTGCCCCTCAAAGAGGAAATTTGGGACGCGTTTACGGCTGATGGATTTCTGCACGGTTCATGAATCGAATTAGAGAAACGGGAGAGTATAGTATGCAGTTTGTCGTCGTGTAAGCGAGGCTGTAGTTATTTCATAAACAGGATTTATATGATTGCGTGTACGTGTCACTGTTGGGGAATGTATTCTACTTTTTAACTACTGCATGATAGAGACTATTGGAAGAATTCCAGCGGTCTGGTTAATAATGTTTGTTATAAAGATAATATGTTTATTCCTTTGATATTGTGAGTCAATATTTTATCAAGTGATTTCACAACGACATGGCAATTAATTACATTTCAAGCTATTATTTTTATGTATATATTATATATCATCATAAACTGAAATTCAATGAACTTTATGGGAGTAGTTTTTCCTTTATCATACATACTATAGATTATCATCTATAAAATTGCACGTGGAATAAGTTAGATCTATGCTTTCTGTATATCCACAGTTATATTTTTCTCAACTTACGTAACGTACCAGCTTCAAAGCTGACAAATTCTATGAATTCACGCGACTATTTCCATCAGCCACTTCGTCAAATTAATTTGTTCTCATTTGTTCAACTTGTACAAATTGAAACATTACCGCTTCGCCATTCCGAGTCGAAAAGTCTAATTTTAGAAGCATTTCTCGCCTGCAACGTCACCTTTTGCAATCTGATTGCAAACAAAATTTCTTCACGGATAAAATTCATTTGCACACATCGGGGATACGGACAAGAGCCGATTAATTTATTCGCCGATTATTTTCGCTTGGATGCCACGGCGGAACCGTCTCTTTTCCCATTCGCGCTGCGAATATCGCCCAATCGCACACGAACTACGACCATTGACGCCCGTGTCACGCGCTGCTTATTCACGAAGAGGCATATGTGTGTAATGCTCGTCTCGGGTAAGAGAGAAAGAAAGCGAGAGAGAGAGAGAGAGAGAGATAGTGACTACAATAACTACGACCTCTAGCGCGAATGCGAGCTTTATCTCCGACAATCTAAATTAATAAGCTTCGGCTGGGCCTTTTTTCTTTCACCATGGCTATGTTCGATTCTCAACGATCGCATGAGAGCTGGCTTATATTGAGTTATTAAAGGAATTATTCGGGAGTTTCAATAATTTTTCGCGATGCTGGTATGTGTTGGGCAGGAAGTTGTAAGCGGAAAAAGCTAAGCCGAGTAAACGATCGTCGCTGATATGGTTTTCCGTTTGTGATTTGTTTTATGAAGATATCAAACGATAGAACTGTCGATAATCTTCGTATAATCTCCAATTAAGCTTTCATATTTTTTTTTTTTTACTTGTCACTGTTAACAGAAAAATTGTAAATCAAGTGGCTTGTTTGAATTTGCTTCCACCGTCTATCTTATCTTCATATAATAGCTATAATACTTTCTATTGTATTTTCATTGAATTATTGAATTTTTACAGCTTTTATTGAAATTATATTTAATTCAATAAAATTATTTACTTTAATTAAAAAAATGAGTGCTATTAAATAAAAACCTTGGAGTAGTGATACACCATAGAATGTAAGTAATTAAAAGAACTTTTAGAAAATTACTTTTAGTATCTACGATAAGATTATATAATTTAATTACCTCATTGTCTTTAATAATACTGAAAATTATATATTTTGTTAACGTTAGGATTATTACAAAATAATTTTAAATGTAGTATATGAAACACAATGCTATTCTCCATTTTAACCTTATCTGTTCAATCTTGTCGTAAATAATCTAAAATTAATTTATCATTTTTACATGTCGTAATTTTCTTTTGTCGAGCATGTTGAAATCCGTATATGAAAATATGAATAAAGCCCTAAACAATTACAAAAAATTATGTTTATGAACAATTTTGCGATCTTAACTTCACTTTTGCTAGTCTGACACATACACATACACACATATATATACACTTACACACCGATAAAAAATTGTTTTCTTCCTATCAACTTAAAACTGACGAATATGAAGGAAAGTTTAACCGCGATATACTGTATTGCAAATGGAAAACAGACAACATACGTCGTTCGCTTCCGAAATTGAGCGCGTGCGCGCGCTCGTCACATGACAGACATCATTAGGCTGATGTGAGTCACGCGGTAAAAGCACGAGTGCGCGTGCGGTTCACTCGCATGTAACCGCCCTTTAGGAAAACGGCTTACCGATGGAAATTCCGGCTCTAACGACTTCAACGAAGATAACTAAGCATAGCACACAATAAACTAGAACGATGCAACTTCTACTCACCAGCTCCGGATAAGAAGCGGAAAATTTATACACGGAGGAAGTGTCTCGTCGTCGCCACCTTCTCGAGGCGCAGATTATTACATAAATTTTTCAACGCGCGCGCTTGTGTCTTTTTCTTGTCTTATCGCGCGCGCGCGATCGGACGAGATAAGCGGACGACGAGTGCGCGATGCTTGCTCGGCATTTACTTACATTGCGCGCCGCTTTGTCAAGAGCCTCGCGAGCAGAGTCGTTAATTGAAAGAAATGTGGGTAGACTGCGTGAATGGAGGGGGGAGTGGGGTTCTGAATTTCGAAAGATAATTTTTTTGGCTAATGGCGTATAGAGGACATTAAAGCGTCGCTGTTTGTTTCTGATTTACGCGTTTTTAATTAATGTATGACGTAGTTCGTTACATGAGGACGGTTTGTTGCAGCTTTATCTGATTTTTACTAGGCTTTCTGCTGAAACGCTATAAGTTACATACATATCGTTTCGGTAACTTGACAAGATTTTTCAATCTATTTTCAAGCATCGATCTATAAATTTGAAAATTTAATTGATGAAATAAAATGTTTAGCGAACGTAAAAAGGAATAAGCGAATCTATTTTCATTAGAGAAAATGAGGCGGAAATTCGACTAAATAGATAATTAGAGTCAAATTTGGCACGTTTGAGATTTGGCATCGATCCTGAATTCATATGACAAATCGTTCAAAAAGGCAATTTGACTTTTACTTTTCTATTTACAGCAGAATGATAAGTTTTAAATACATTTTAATTTTTGAAAAAAAGTAGTTTAATCCAACTGTGCCGAAACCGGGCGGCTATTTATAACCTCATTAGAATACCAAATCAGTTCAAGCGAAATGAGGTATCCAATCGAAGATGACAGTTACCTATTATGCGCACCTATTCCCAATAGTCATGCACAAAACTACTAGCTTGCCGGAAAATTGACGATATCTTGTAAAGGGCAATCAAGACCCGTCGCAAATCAAAAGGGGCCAATACCAATCAAAGCCGATCGCATCCGTGCAGCGCTCCAGTCGCGTCGCTGCGGGGTGTAACCGACTCACGTGACCCTCGCGCCGTCGTCACGAGGAAGCAGCCGTGACGACTTTGCAGCTGCCCCTCGTACTTTGGCACACTATAACGACACCAACGTGATTCTTTCACTTCGGCCAAGCGCGCGGGCAAAATAGGGCTGTATAGAGGTAACGTATAACGCTAATAACTTGTGCAATTTGGATACGGAACTGAGTACTTTTTGAGTGGTAGCATTGATAAAACTGCGGCGAATATGAAAGTAACCAGTGGCTATGCACACTTGTCACCTTATGCAAAACAAGAATGTCTCATTATTAAGAAAAAAACACCTAAAATAGATGTAATCCTTCCATCAAAACTGATTTCCACACCACAGACGCACCATCAAAATTCACAACAAGCAAACGCAAAACTCACGTGCAAATATACTGAGAGCGGTGCGATCCTCCTCTCGCTTGGGCACAGACTCACGCACTCGGCGAAAAACTCGTACTGAAGGCGCGCGCGTCGGCGACGTGCTACCTGCACGCCTCGGGGGCTCTACTTAGATGTTTGCACCGCGCTTGCGGCCGATCACTGTATAGAGAGACGCACGCGCGCGCAAGGTGAGATAAGGGGAGTTTCCCCTACCAATGCTTAGACTTTTTCGCCTTATCGCGCGCATCGGTCTATTCTTTTCGGTCGGTGCACGGGGGAAGAGAAAGAGAAAGAGAGAGAGACGATAGCGCGAGCCATCGAAGAATGCCCGATACGAGGATTTTCGAGGTATGCGGGGAATGCGTTCCGCGAATGTTCGTGCGATAGAAGAGGTGGGCTGGCCGCCTCTGGCAGGAAGCGAGAATTAATTAAGTACGACAGGTGTACTGTACAGGAATTGATCGAATCGATCTAGATGGATATCAATTTTCGTGTATGCGGTTATTTTTATTGTAATTGTGTGCATGGAAAAGTAATATTAATATAGGCAATTGGTTGACGTACAATATATGCGATAGTTAAATTGTTAGAATTCAAAAGAAAAAGAAAAATAATGACTCATTACGTAAATTACGTTATACCTCGGATGACATTGAAGAGCGTTTAAAAATATGAATTTAGACTAGAAGAGAATATTTTTCCCAGAATGCGGCGCATACTTTGCTCATTACGTAATTCGTTGTTTCCCCCCACAGGAGCCTCAAGCGATATACATTGCGAGATGGCCTTTATGATCCTTTGAAAGCTTTGTACGCAAGTATGTTTTATTTTTTTTGTTTCTTTTTTATTATTTCTGTGCGAGAGGCTTCCCCGTATTTTCTTCATCTCCCGCCTTGACGTACTCAATTTGTAGATGCACTTTGTGTACGTTATTTTTTCAATTGATTTATCACGCATTTTTTCGGCTGACGTATATTTGACGTATATTTTTCCAGGTGTGAAATTATTGTTACATGATCATATTATGGTCTTAGTGATAAATCTATAAAGGAATAAAACCAAGGCTTTTAATTTTAAAATTCAAGTGAAAATTACTTGAAAAAATAGAGAAAAAGAGCACAACAACACACTTCAATATATTTACAACCACAAAACATGCTTCATTTGCTTTTTGTTATCGGATATTGCACCACATACTGATCTCGTTTACTTTTACTCGTAGCGTTAACCTCCTAACATCCTTTGATGCAACCTTCGTTACAGAATGGCGGTGATAAAAGCCATAGAGATTCTCGCCTCTTGGTAAGACAATTTCACTAACAGCTAAACTAGCCTTATGTAACTCCACAAGAGAACTCAAAAAACAAAATAATAAAATGAATAAATTAAATGAGCGACCTGCAGAGGCTCTGAACAACGCGACAATTGAAAAACTGCCGGTTTCACATTTCGGAACGGTTGCAGCTCATGGCAAGTTATCTTCAGTGTGATCGGACATTATGCAAACTCGAAATCATTATTGTTCGCATTTTCGTACAGATATATTATATATGCGAGAGCTTGGCCACGAATCTGCGGGTATGCGCGTACAACAAAGGATAGCTGATAATTTTCCGCGCGGCTCATTTTATAATACACATCTGCATCGGTCTAGTGAATTTGTTGTGTTGAGGAAATTGTATTATCATGGATGGATTTTCAGTTTTTGCAGTATAACTTCGGTATTTTGCATAGTTCATTTATTTAATGTTATATTCGTTCATAAGTTTAAGTATTATATTTATCTATAATAAGAGTTGAAAAAATTTGAAAAAAAACTAGAGGCAAGATAATATTATAGTAAATATCTTTACATTTCTTTTAAAAAAGCACGCGTTATGTTGTATAAAATAAATATTAAAAACAAGGTTGGTATAATATTTAAAGCAAACATTTATACATTTACACAATATAATCCGCTTTTATTTAATCAAGGTTAAAAAAATTGTAACATATACTCTTATCAAGTAAAATCGGGTTATCTTAGATGTTTTCCCATTATCATGCCGTAAAACGATAATCGCGACATGATTTCAGTGAGTGATCGTGACTATATATTATGCATCTAAATTTTTGCTTTATCAATATATAAGTCAAATTGGGTTGAAATAAAAAACAAAATTTGGTAACATTAACAAATCGATAT
>JAPYZP010003284.1:0-16154 GCA_030522985.1 Torymus sinensis | reverse complement strand
GACGTGGGGCACTAGTGGGGCACACAGAGCATTTTCAAGGGGTTTACTTTCCAATTTTATATTACAAAATATAAGTGAATATAATTTTGTTAGCGATAGACTCAGTTTCCTATTGACTATTAAAATTGTTTTAGAATCTAAATCCATAGATCTTTTATATAATCTTCAATTAAAGTTAGGGTGCCCCAGAAGCCCCATCTTCCTTCTTCCCCTATTATTAAAAAATTGCATATGCGCGGTACACTGTTCGTATCTTGTAAAAAAAATTTCCAAATGCAAAAATAATAATTTAGAATCGAGTTTCAGCTTGTTGCAATACTTTGATTCCGATATATGCGCTTTCAAACAGTGAATTTGCTTATAAATTTTTACGTCCTAATTTTTCGACTGAGCATCAGAGCATCCTTAAAATCCAGATTCAGCAGTCCAAAATACGTCGTAAGATCTATACAGGCGTGGCACTAAAATGTCAATGAAAAGTGTTGTAGACCGCAGGAAGCGGTCCATCAAGGTTTATTGTGTATTATGAACCCCTGAATCCGAATCTGCAAGCTGTTTTACTCTAATCTGTTCGAGAAATTATTTATTAGCAAAATTATTATAAACAAGTACACAGTAACCTCGATCTTTTACATCATTCCCCTGTTTATACCACTTTCTGGCTAAAGGGCTTGCTAACAAATGTTCGTAGGAGACATGTTAATCCGATTCACCCGTTTCTTCAATCTAAAATTCCAATAAACCTTTTTCTTCGCAAATTGTGCCTTAGGACCATGAAATTCTAATATACACGTGCAAGTACAGTTGCGCGTGATATGAACGTCCCTCTTTAGCAATGTCCGTCATTAAGTCTTTTCCCATTACACAACGCTATTATCAAAGATTTTTCTCAAAGGTTCTGATACATAAATTACAAAAGCTTTGTGTTGAATGTACACCCATCCTTGATAGATTCTTGCCGAACGTGCTTGCTCAGTTTCTAAATCCTGGAATCCCTTTGGCCGATTCCAATTGAAGGTCAATTGTTACACTCGAATTGTCCAATAAGCTTGGAGGATTTTGAAATTGAGAAGGCACGTTCGGCAAGAATCCATCAATGACGTATGTACCTATTATAAGAGGCACAAATGCTCCTCAGGCTTCGTCATGTCTAAAGTCATAAACCTTATACTTATTACCATCAGTCGCTGCCCCGCTCCTTGATTTGAGGGAACAATAGTTCACCAATAGGAATACTCAGTATATATGCTGCCCAGGTATTGTATAGTTTATTTTCTAATTCAATGTCATTCGCACAGCGTCGTCTAAAATCTTGAACTAATAAGTTGATCACCCCGACACAGTGTTGTCGTTTATTGCGCCTTTACAATATACACGAAGGGAAGAATTTCTTGATCAGGTATACATAGGTATACGTTTTTTTTTCTTTTTTTTTGTAATCTGGAGTTACACTTCAAATTCAAAAGAACTACCCGGATAGTTATTGGCAAATTATGAAAACAGAGTAAAATATATTTTACACGCCACATCCAGATGGGCGAGTCGAATCCTTTGAAAGACATAAGTATCTGTCTCATGGCAAAAGTGATTTATGGGCAAACTGATAATTTTCGAGTTTTCATTGATTCATCGATGATCCAAGTAAGCGATCGAAAGCCAGTAGGCCGCGTTGAAGCCGCTGCTGAACGCATAAGTATACTTATAATCGGCCGCTCGATTTATCTTGTCTCTCTTGAGTCTTGGTGCGCGCGCGGGTCAACCCGGTAGCGCGCATGCGTCGACGGCCTCACAACGCCTCCCCCGCACACTCCCCGCGCGCGCATCATTCGGACGCTGCTCGCTCTGCTCTTGCTCCCCGAGCGGGCGCGCGCAAGATCTAAGAAATCGCAACCGCAGGCTGAGCGAGATCCCTTTTGGCAATACCTTGCATCT
Source organism: Torymus sinensis (assembly GCA_030522985.1). Classification (NCBI taxonomy): domain Eukaryota; kingdom Metazoa; phylum Arthropoda; class Insecta; order Hymenoptera; family Torymidae; genus Torymus; species Torymus sinensis. The sequence continues at coordinate 14,222 of JAPYZP010003284.1, read as the reverse complement.
CCTCTCCCTATCAAACTGCCGTGCTGCGCATATAATATACCTATTACACATCCCACGCAAGCCGTACAAGATGCCTATACAAGCGAAGAAGCATGTAAACAAGCGGAAAAAAGCCGCGCTTGTCCCGGTTTTATTCGTATTATCAACACCTAGCCCTTTACTCGAGCTGCGAGCCAGCAAGAACTAAGCAAGTTCCTCGCTCCTTTTGCCCGCAGAATGGAGGAGATCCTCGTGGACGATGCCAGCAGCAGCAGCAGCAGCAGCACTAGTAGTAGCACCTGCCCGGTCTACCGACGGCACGGCAAGTACGGCGGCGGTGGCCTCCGCCTCCTCCGTGGACGAGCAGCCTGCGCGCGTGATGTCGATGCTGTACATTCAGCAGGGAAAGCTGCCTGCCGCTACGAGCAGTAGTCAGTCGGCTGACGGCAGTAGCGGCAGTCCCACCACCAACGCCGGTACGAGTGCGAGTAGCGCCAGTGCCAGCGCTGCAGCGGCGGCAACAACACCAGTGACGGCCGGCCAGCAGCTAGTGCACGTCGTCAATAAGTCACAGATCGCTACGTTTAACCAGGTGAGAGAGAGAGAGCAGCAGCAAAGCTTTCTGCGAGAATAGCTGAGCGCGCCGCGCGCTCCTCGCTCCACGCGCGCACAAACTGTATATATGTATATGTATGTATATATGCTACATATAGAGTGCCGAGAGAGAGAGAGAGCCGATGTGTGTGTATATAAGTATAGTAAAATGGAACTCGCGCGATTCGGGTAGTTTCGCGCGGTCGTGCACCCACGCGCTCTCAGGCTGGCGTGCGTTGGGTCGAGTCAGCTCTTTTTTTTTTAATTTTTGCTTTTCCATACCCAGTGCAACCCGCGGCCGATGATAAAGTGGAACGCTCAGGTGGACGCGTCGAATACGCGAATTGTAGCTCTGAGTTTCGGTTATATACGCGTCGTTATGTAAAGTCGCGTGTAAACACTGCACATATAGAGCGCGAGTGCGAGAGAGAGAGTGAGAGAGCTCTGTGCGCGGCTGCGTTTTCTTGCAACAGACACAGTTTTTTTTTTTTTTTATTTCGTACGGTAAGACGTCTACGTCTGGCGACTTATTTCCAAATTGAGTTCAGTCCGCGCGATGTCCCATTCACGCTCTTGGTGTCCGTGCGTGGCTGAGTATACGCGTGACTATGTATAATTTATGTAACTAAATATATGGCTATTGTAATGCCTTTTTAGGTGAGTTTACCTCGATCATCGTTTTCGAGCTACAATTTGTAAAGCAATAACCCTTCACAGGAGTAGTGTAGTTTTACAATTGCTTATACAGGCCATTATGTAGTTTTTAACCTAATTGTGAATTTTCACTCTGACTCACCTTGGGTAGACTTTTGTACGATACCCATATCATGATATAATGTGCTATATGTATAGTGTTTTAGAAATTTAGTTTAAGTTTATATAGAATTTAAACATAGCACTATAGTTATAAATATAAATACGTTTTATTTTTTACTTTAACATTTGTCATGGTAACTATTTAAATTCCAATATTTTTCATCAGTCCTGTATGAGAGAATTACAAAGTACGGGTTTAATTAATAGAACTCTTAGAATTAGATAAACAATTGTTTGCTTGTTAGATTTCATTAAGTTTACAATAGTTTCAATATTATTTATGCAAACAAAGTATACCAATTTAAATTTTTAATCAAAAAGTATGTATTTACCATGAATTCTTGTGTACACATATTCTAATTAAATATAATAATAAATGAAATTAACTAAACAAATTCAAATTTAAGTAATCATTATATTACATCAAACTTAAATTGAAAACAAATTTTTCGTTTATCAAAGGATCTTAATTTATCGATTAATCAATTAATACATAGCTAAGAAAAGAATAAAAAAGAATTAAAACTTTCAATAAAAATATTATTTTATTATGTGATGTTTAAAAATGAAAAGTATTTCATGGATATATCAACTTATTAAATGTATTTCAGCATTAAGTACAAAAGATTCAAATTTTAAATTGGAATATAATTTAACTACGTGTATTTGCCTATTTATAATTATTGTTAAATATTTGTTTTTGTCAAATTTATTTTTATAGATTGTGCTGCAGGGTCTTAGTCAAGTTACCCAGACTGCAATAGCGCAACCAATTACAATTCGGAGACAAACGAATAGTATAGGTTCTGCGCCATCTCCAGCACAGAAGCACATTCTGGTAAGAAAGTCTAATGCATCAGGTGCACAGATAATGCCACTTGGTACTGCACAAGACAGTCAAGTTCACACTCAAACAGGAGGAAAATCTGGAATTGCTTATTTGGGTACAATTATCAAGCCCAAATCTCGAGAACCCGTTGTCATTCCAGCAGGTAATCATTTCTTAAATATTTATGACAATTACTTGTTAGATATTTTATATGTATTTCTCTGAGCTTAAAAGTTTGATAATAATTAATAATTATCAAAAATAACCAAATGAATAAAAAGAAATTCTAATTATCAAAATTAAAACTTGCTTAAAAAGACTTTACTAATTTTAATATTATTGTATTATATCTTTTTTCAATTATTTTTGCTAAAACTTAAACAAATAATTTTACAATTAAACAGGGACATTAAATACATCACAGATCTCCAAATCCAAATTGGTGATTGCCCCTGTAATTTCTCATGTTGCACAGACAACAAGTGGCACAACAAATAACATACAAAATCAGCCTGCCAAGCATATGACCAACCTTCTATTACCTGTGAGCATTCCACAACAGAGTGCTTCTGTTTCTAAACAAAATCTCAATTTTAAGCAAACAATAAATTTCAAGTTCAACAGTGGACAACTTAATCCTGATGCAAAAAGCACAATAACAGGTAAATTTTAAACAAAGTGTAATTTTGAAAATTTTTAAAACATAAATAAGCACACGATAATATTTTCAAATTCATATATTTACTAAAAATGATGAATTAATATTTACTTAATACTTTTCTCATAAAAATATAAAAATCATAATATTGCAAATTCTTGATACAAATGTTAAAATGATTTTGGTGTCAAACAAAGCACAAATGATTTTTATCATTAATAAAAATAAAATTACAGTGTAAAGGAATTATCATAATTTGTATATATATATTTTTTTTAGTTTTAAGAGAATCTAAAACTTCAAACTCTACAACTAATCCACCACCTCTACATCCAATAGCAAAGATGAGTTTATTAAATGTACCAAAAAGTAATAGCAGTTCAACAGATAGTATAAAAATAACAGAAAACCCAGATTCAGCAGTTATAACTCCTATCCCCAAAAAAGATGATAGTAATCTGCCTGAAAAAAGAAAGAAAACCATTAGCAATATTTTACGTGGCTCAGGAGAAAAAAGAATAAAGAAACAAAGTTTTTCAAAATCATCTTCACAAGAACCTAGTGTAGTAGAAGTACCTAGCTATACTTTAAATAGTCCAGAATCTGAACATGAAAAGGATAAGAAAAAAGATAAAGAAAGCGATGATGACATTACATTGATAAAAGTGATTCCTAGTGAAGAAAAAAAAATAAAACGTTCTTTAGTACCAGATGATATTAAAATAGAAGTTATTAAAGGAAGCCATAAAAAAGATATCAAGATAATTGAAAAATCTGAAAAAATGAATGGTAAAACAACTCCTGATGAAGATTCAAAAGATACAATTACTACTCTTCCAAGCGATTTAAATATAGATGCTGCAAAATCTATGGAGTGGAAAGATGGTGTTGCTACATTGCCTGGTGGAGAAATGCAGGTAACTATCTGATTTATAATGTACATATAGGTTTAGATTATTCATGTAAATTCAAATTATATATTTTATAGTTTTCAATGAATGAATTTGGTATAATGTCTATTGTTAATAAGGAAACAAATAAAGAGAGGAAAGATGAAAATATTGGAGATAAAGAGAATATGTGTTTAACGCAAAATTCTTCTAAATCAAGTACTCCAACAATTGTTAATGAAAAGAAATCCGAGGAAAAAAAGACAAGAACTATCTCAGCTGACACATTTTATCGCTGCGAAGGTTGTGGTTGCCATGGATTGGCGTCAGAATTTGAAAGTCCTAATTCTTGCAGTCCATCGTGCACAGAATATATAGAGGTGATGAAACAGCAGAAACTGCGCAGAGACAAAGAACTTAAGTAAGGTTTTATCATATATATTTAATAATTTTAAGGAATTATTTTATAATAATTAATTTATTTAATATGACTTTTTAGCAAAGAAATGCGAGTTAAAAAGAAACGTAAAAAGATGCTCCAAGAACAGCAAGCAAAGGATCGAGAGAAAAGTAGAGATTCAAATGTTAAATCAAATGATTTCGACGAAAAATCGAAAGATAGCGAAGATAAAACACAAGATGCAAAGTCTGAAACTGATGAAGACACAAAAGACACAAATATTTCAATAGTTGATGAGGAAAGTCAAGGAGAATCGGAATCTAAAGTATGTTCATATATATTTTCATTGCTTTTCTAATAATTTTATTATATTTATAAAAAATACATGTTTTATTAAAATATGTATATTTGTATGAAGGCGTTTAAAAGTTTAAAGAGATGTGGAAGAATGGAAGGATGAGTGAGTTTAAGGAAAATGCTGTAAACCAAGTCCATTTCTGGGCCTACAAGGCTGAAATATATATATCTTATTAAAATATAAATTTTGTAATTTTCAGTACCCTTGGCAAACAGGAAAACTTGGTTTCTCTTGGTCAAAGTATTTGGAGCACACTAAAACTAAAGCAGCACCAGTGAAGCTATTTAAAGATCCTTTCCCATACGGAAAAAATAATTTCAAAGTTGGAATGAAATTAGAAGGTATTGATCCAAACAATCCTTCTCACTATTGTGTTTTAACAGTTGCAGAAGCTGTTGGTAAGCAAAAGATGTAATGATTATTTTTTCAAATTCTAATCGCTGTAATTCTTACAATTATATATTACTTTTTCAGGTTATAGGATAAGGTTACATTTTGATGGATACGCAGAAAATTTCGATTTTTGGGTAAATGCAGATAGCATGGATATATTCCCTGTTGGATGGGCAGAAAAAAATGGACATAAATTACAACCTCCAAAGGGCTATGTGCAAAGTAATTTTAATTGGAATGCTTATCTTAAAATTTGTAAAGCTATTGCAGCTCCAAAGACACTTTTCTCTAATAAGAACGTAAGTTTTATTAATGAAAATATACATATTTATCACTACATAATTGTATCATAATATGTTTAAATATACTTGAAAATCGTTTCAAGTTCATGTAAATAATATTGCATAAAACTTGAATGATTTTTAATTTAAAATTTCAAGCTATTCTTTTTGAGATAATGAATTTTTTTTACTTTTTACAGTGCATGTTTCCAACTGGTTTTCGTGTGGGCATGAAACTTGAAGCAGTCGACCGCAAACATTCTTCACTAGTTTGTGTAGCGAGTGTTGCTGATGTTATGGATTCAAGAATATTAGTACATTTTGATTCATGGGATGATGTATATGATTATTGGGCTGATGTTAGTTCTCCTTACATACATCCTATAGGCTGGTGTCATCATAATGGAAGAAGCTTAACGCCACCAAATTGTAAGTATACCTACCTAATTCCATTCGAATAAGACTTTTTTTTATGTATTTATAATTAATAGTATATTATGCACCAAGGTATCATTCTCGGCGAGCGCGAGGTTTGGGGCCGAGCGTAGCGATGCCGCAAAAACTCGCACTCGGGTGAATGTTACATTATGCGTCCGTGGTAGCATATACTATTTTTTTGTTCGAAAGCCGCAAAATGAATTTTCGCGTCCCATATGGAAGACGCGAAATTCTAAATGTATTACATTGTCTTACATTGAGTATTTTTCGGCCTCTACCTACCTATACGGGCCGCGAAAAGTCATTTTGCAGCCCGAGGACAAACAAATTTTTTCAAATTCCTTCATATACATATACTTTTTTAACATATTTTATAACTTTCATTTGAAATTTGATATTTAACGGAAAAATTTAGCATTAAAACATTCCACAGATTACAAAGATCCCAAATCTTTCTCATGGGATACTTATTTACGTGCCACTGGAAGCACAGCAGCACCAGCACGGGCATTTAAACAACGGCCACCTTGTGGATTTAAACGAGGAATGAAAATCGAAGCAGTAGATAAACGGTTGCCGCAACTTATTCGAGTAGCAACTGTTGAAGATGTAAAAGATCATATGTAAGTAGTTTATTTATTTATTTTTATAAAGGTGTGCCTTTTTTAACAATGTTATTATATAAATGATTTTCCTCTGTAGGTTAAAAATCAGATTTGATGGTTGGCCTGAAAATCATGCATACTGGGTTGATGATGATTCGGCCGATATTCATCCTGTGGGATGGTGTGCAAAAACTGGACATCCTTTAGAACCCCCATTGAGTGAGTAATATTAACCATAACTTTTATTGTAATTATCCTATTAGAAAAATTAACTATAAACTTACTTTTGATTGTTTTTTTTTATTATTTAGCTCAAGACAATCTTAATGATCGTGCTGAATGTGGAACTTTTGGTTGTCGAGGTATCGGTCATGTGAAAGGTCCGAAATTCGCAACGCACAATTCTGCATCAGGGTGCCCATATTCTCCACAAAATTTGAACAAGATCAAAACGATAACAGATCGTTTAAGTATAAAGCACGAAACAAATGATTATGATGAAGATTTTGTTTTAGAAAGAACAAAGTATGACAAATCTGAAAAAACAAAAGGGGAACGATCCGAAAAGAGATTGTCTTCATTTGAAGATAAATCTATCAAAGTTGAAAACATTAAACAAGAAGATGATTATTCATCAGATAATAAAAATGAAAGAGTAGAGCCAGAGAGGTAATTTTATATTGATACCAAATTCATACGTGAAAACAATTTTATAAAGAGTATGAATGACTATAAAAGTTTAATTTTTAGGCTTATTGGTCACAAATGGCGAAACCATAACGATACCCAGACAGATGATGATGAAATCATTAGGAAAAGGAAAAAGAGGTGAGTTAAATTATTTCAATACATACATGAAATAACATCGTTTTTCATACTAATGAATAGTTTGATTTTAAATAACTTACAGTTTAGTAATAAATTTTAATATAAAAGACGTATGGTATAGTTTTATCTATGTTTTCACTGTTTATAGGAAAGTTGGAAATGATGATTCCAGGATTCTAAATATGCTACATTCAACTAACGATTCCTCCGCTACGCCTTATGCTTCAAATATACCTGACAAGCAATTACGGACAGAACTTTATCATTCTGTCTATAATCCGGGATACTCGCCTCTTCCAGATGCTCCTCACATTTGGGCAAAACACAGTACTGCTTTGAACCGAGTAGTAGCAAAGCAAAATACAAATCCCCGAAGGTGGTCTAATGAAGAAGTTATTAAATTTATTCAAAATGTACCAAATTGTAAAGAAATTGGAAGCATTTTTAGAAAGCATGTAAGTATATTGAATAATGCGTATATTTAAAAATTTTTTTTTTATTAGTTTTTATAACTTCTGCAAAATATATATTTAAAGATTTTTCATATCATTTAATTTGATATTTTTATTACAGAATATTGACGGTGAAGCTTTTTTGATGTTAACTCAGGAAGATTTGGTGTCATTACTTGGTCTAAGACTTGGTCCGGCCATAAAACTGTATAACAGTATTGTTTTACTGCGGAAAAGAGCAACGTGAAAATCTCTTTTCTGCAAGCTAATTAATTGTAAATGGAAAAAAAGCAAAATGATGAAGAAGGAAATTTTTTGAACATTGGTTGTAATGTTCTTTGATTTTATTATGTGGTCTATTTGACATAAATTTGAAGGGAATCTTCACATTCCCTTTTTCTAAGGACAGCAACCTGTGAATTATAATGAACTGAAGAATGTTGTTAACTTTGTTATATCATGAGACTACATATACGTAAGACGTGTACTTACGCCTTCGCTTAAAATCTGTTTTCTTGAAAATAGCGGATGCGCATACAATCATGTACAAATGTAAATATGTTATGTCTAAAATTATTAAAATATTGTAATACTAAGGACTTAATTCTTAAATTAGTTTATAGATTTTACGAATGATCTATTTTAATTTTTTATAAGTCACGTATTTTATTTATATACAAATCAAATATATAATACAAATTTAAGTTATACTCTAATGTTTTTGTTTATTTTTATTTTTATATTCATTTATATTTCATTTTATATACCTTTACAACAATTAAAAATCAAAATGAAGAACTCGCGAAAAAGGGTTCTTTAATAAATGCAAATTGAACTTAATTTACAAAATTATAAGTTATAATGGAAGTGCTTGAAAATGGGTTTGATGAACAGTTCAAAAATATATCTATAATAATTATAAACCTGATAATTTATACTTGTTTGTCATAAAAAAATATACTTAATGTAATTATAGCTATTCGCGAGTGAATTATTTTCTTGTTGGAATTTTGACCTTATTTAAATATAAAAACAGAAGAAAGGCGTAGGTACCTTAATTTGTCGATAATTTCAATATACTTACCAGAATACGAATGAAAGTATAAAAATTAATTTAGGGTTTATTTTCATATTTATTGTGAATTGGTTTTTTTGATAGCTGGATAAATTTTTATAAATGGGTTATAATCACGTTCGTAATAGACAATATAAAATCCATTTTTAAGGTTTTTAACACTTATGAAAAGTGTCTGTAGTCTTCTGAGCTACAAACAAGCTCTGTAGTAAATTCGGATTATAGTAAAATCTGCACATAAGAAATATATGTTATATTTGACTCATTATAAGAATTAGAGCAAAAAAATGTGGTCTGTAAAGGATATATTGAAGATTTTGTATACACCATTGTAAATATTTATTGCAAATAAGTAGAAAACCTATTTATATCAGAACACCAGAATACGGAAGAGAACTTTATTAAATTTTGTTTGTTAAACTTCTTCAAACTGATGTCACCGATCACTGATGCACACGTACACACGACACACACATGATGAATTTCCACGATATTTCGTATTTTACGTTCAACTTTGAACTAATGTAACTTTTGAAGAAATTCTTTTAATTTATTTGTTTTTGACTTTTATATTTGTGTTTTTATAATGTTGTATACGAGACTTGCTGACCGAATATTTCGCGATGAAACTAGAAATATTTCTTAATACATTTTTAGGTATAACGAACAAAACAAATTTAATACAGACGGTGTGCGTTAAAAAAAATTCGACAGCTTTAGTTTCGTGATTGTGAAAAATGTATCACTTGAAAAACCAACATTTTGTATAGTGCCAAAATATGTTTTGGGTCATTAAAAAACCACTTTAGAGCATTATTTGGTGACAATGTATTTATGGACGGATGTGTATATGTAATTACGTTCCACTGATAACTTAAAGAGATTTTGAAAGATCTAGCTCAGGTTCACAGATATCACTTGTCATATTATAAGAAGGGTCTGGTTCTATGTAGAGATGAATTTATTGTAAAATGTAAAAATGGTAGCACAGTTAGAAATCCCAAAAAATCGTTTTTTGAGTATAACTTTCACACATCTGATTTCACGCGATAATGTTAACAAAATTGGTAGATATAATTGAAATACCTATTTATTCTATTGTAACGTTTTCCGTACAATAGTATTCTTCAAAGTTATATGCCAAAATCCTCCAAATATGTCAAAAAAGACGCATTTCGCATTTAACTCGTAGAGATATAGATTTACATAAAAACTTTAAATTCAAAAGTTATAGATCGCATCAAAAGAAAACTTTTTCCTATAGGAAGTTTTTATGTAGATTTAAATCCTCGCAAGTTAAACTTAAAAAATACTATTATTAATGACGCTTGAATACACTAAAGTAGTCGATTTTTGCTTATTTTATTGAACAGGATTTAAGTTTACACAGTAATGTTAAATATAAAAGTTGTAGGTAATATGAAAAGAAAAACTTCTTCAATTTTCCATATTCATGTACAATCACTTGCGGATGAGCTAGATCTACATATACGAATGATTTGTTTAACCCCCCTGAAATAGTCGATTTTCGCTTATAATTCAAGAGAATTTGATTTCATATATAAATAAAAATTGAATAAAAAAGTAGTTGTAGGAAGGATTAAATTCTGCTAGCAATTATCGAAATGTATTAATAACAATTCACAACTAATGTACCTAAGCATAACATATAACATATATTAGTTATCTAATAACATGCAAAGCTACTTAAAAATACGCAAACCCACATCGTATATTTGTGGAGGGGGAGCATATACACGTATAGGTACACTCGATGAATATTGATTCTCATTTTAATATCTTGCAATCTCATTGGACGATTCCAATTTAGGGTTAATGTTACACTTGAACGGTCCAATGGGTTTGCAGGATTTTGAAATTTACCAGGCACGTTCTACGATAATCAATGTCCATCGGATGTATGTATTACATACGCACACACGCATACACGTGTATTATGTATGTGCATTACAGTAATGTATTTTCAGAAGTTTCATAAGCGCGAGAAAGAAGATTGTAACTTAACCGACCGGTTAGATAAAGAGCGGCACGATATAGTGAGCTTACTAAGATAAATATAAATTTTGATCCAATTGAAACTTATTATTATACGTACTTATTTTTTTTTTATCAGCTTTTAAACAGAAAAAAGAAAAAATATATAATCAATATAACATCTTTTTTTTTAAAAAGAATAAGAAAACTGATAATGGAATAGTGCATTCTGAAATTTTTCTAAGAACAAAGCTCAATCAATGTAGACGGAGATAGCTTAAATTAATTTTTTTTTTATCAAAAGATTGATTTGATATCGATCTAAGCTATACCTTATCAAAGTTAGTGATAAAAAGGAATGAAAATCTATTTATATTATAATTTAAAATTGCTTAAATTTTGCATCAAATGAATCTTTTAAAGGTACAACATCTCCGTTTACTTTGATTTACTTTTTCTATGCGTTATGCAATACAAACACTTGCAGAATTGTTTTATATAACAATGCCCGTATATACATTTCAGTACAAACAACAATTATTTTGAATATTATTGTTCTTATCTTAGGGATCGGGGCCATAAAATCCAACTATAGATATTGCGGGTTTCATTTTTAGTTACCAGATAACGACTTTGGGAGCCTGATCAAACTCAATTCTGGTAGGACGTGTACTCTCCTTGAGAGTAAAACCAAGCTAGAGAACTAGCTCTACTAATAATAACAGTAGCATGTAATTGGCATTGCAAAATAAACTTTAAAAGTCAATAATCTCCATAAGAAATTTTTAAAACTATGTATACGGGTGTTATTTCAGTCCAATCGAAAAATATAAAATCGCAGTATATTTATTTTGTGAAAAAGCCACAGTTCCAATTTCATCAAAGTAATTTATTAGTGATGATATACGAGCTTAGTTAGGTTGACAAATTCGAAATGGAATCGGTCCTGTACTATATATTTTACTCGTATGCGAGCCGACTTGTATTTTTTACTCATTTATTATTTATTATTTTTGATTCTTCTAACGTAACTCTATTTCTGCTTCCACGTTGACACTAATCAGCAACGCGGGCTTGTGGTGCATTTGTCAGCAAAAAGTACTATGTAAATATAAATATTTTTATATAGTTGATACTCCTGTTATTTGCAGAGACCAGGATTTGAACTCGGTTCTCCAGTCTACTAGTATATATTTATATATAGGACGACCTAAATAATGACGAATATCGAAGTTGAAATCTATTTGTAAAATAAATTCGATTAATCTTAATTATTCGGCTCAAAATAACAAGATTGACATAACAGAGTAAATTAAGCAAACCAGAATTTTCAATTCCACATTTTCCTCTAAATATGCTTCACATCTATATACTTGGGAGCTCATTTGCCTCTCTCGCTCTCTCTCCCTCTCTCTCTCTCTCTCTCTCTCTCTCTCTCTCTCTCTCTCTCTCTCTCTCTCTCTCTCTCTCTCTCTCTCTCGCTCTCTCTCGCTTTCTCTTAGCGCGTGGAAAAGCTGGCTATGACGTCTGTTCGGCGGTTTAAAAGCCTTCGTGAAAATTCGCCCATCACATCTGCCCTGCGGTTTTCCCTCATTCTCGCTCAAAATGAACGTTCGGAATAGGCCCATTCGGGTAGCTCGGAGGGGAGCCCCCTTGGTTGATTCTCATTGGTCGAAAATGCGGCTCCTTCGTTTCGGGGTCCTAGCTGCGCTTGTATGCACGCACATCCTCAGTCTATTTTCCAACTTTTCAGCGTCCATCTCGACCACGTCGCCGCTTTTTCTTCAATTTGGTGAGTACATTAACGTAGACATCAAAACTTATACAGAATATAACGTTAGCGTGTTATTGTAATTCAGTAACTTTTCAAAAATCAATAGATATCTTTCAATCTGACAAAATGTTCTTCAAACATTAAATGTTTAATCCATGGCAGGAAAACTAAATTTATAAAAGTTCAGATACACACACACACAAACACAAACAACACACACACACATATACACCCACGTGCGCATCCACACCCACACACACACACACACACACACACACACACACACACACACACACACACACACACACACACACACACATACATACACATACACATACACAAACAACACACACACACACCCATATACAACCACGTGCGCACCCACACCTACACCCACGCACACACAATACACACATACACAAACACAAGTAACACACACTCATATACAACCACGTGCGCACCCACACCCACACCCGCACGCACGCACGCACGCACACGCACACATAAATAAATTATCAGTTCTTGTAATTGTTGCATGTTGCTTGTTAGACATTCGCTAGATTTAAGAACTTTAACCCCTGATGGGGAGAAGCGCAAGATGGCCATAATACGCATCCTTCGGCTTTCGTAGACACCCAACCTTCGACTCGCTTTGTATATAATGCACAAGTCAGATTTCTACCTACTCCCTCAGTAAGCCGGGCGCAAGGTTAGTTTCCGTGCACGAAAGTTTTTCTTACCCCTGCCGGATTTGAGTTTTGAGGGTGTTTGCCGGCAAACGGCACGAACATTATTTGTTTGAATTTTTCTTTAAGGAGAAAACATTGTTATATATTTTTTCGTATAGAAGGCCCCATCTTTGACAAAGATTTAGCATGTAAAAGAACATTTTTTAGGAGATTATTTGCTCAGAAGTAACGCATTCTGCAAAAAATATATGTAAGAACCTTACTTTATTAAGGAAAAGCCAAACTTTAATTATTAGCGACCAAATAAATGACATAGTTTCGAGGATATATAAAACCAATACTTTGTTATACAAAATCAAGAATTGATTTTCGTAAGTATTGCAATATTCTACCATTGAATTGCACTCTATAAAAATTTTGAATCGAACCATCAATTTATTTTTCCGTAAACTTTAAATAAAACTTTTACATTGCAATGGCTAGCAGCATCTCCAAATTTTGTTCAACTTTTACACAAAAACACATTACTCTTTTGATTTGAAATTTTTGAAGTTTAGAGCGTGTACTTTGATTTTGTATAATTCGAAGTATTTCTTTTTATATAGACTCGAAAGTGTGAAATATACTCAGCCGGTAAACGTTTGGTATTACATCCCGTTAAAATTGCGAGGAAAAGACTAAAAATAATTTTTTAAATCACCCTGGTACCCGGACTATTCATTCAAGAAAATTCCAATCGCCGACCTGCAGTGAAACGCAATATCATTACTGGGAAACCCTTCAAATTTCTAACAAACCGTAGGAAAAAAATTTTACAGGATTTCTTGCAAGAACTTCTGCAGATATTTGCAAACGTAATTCTCCAGAAGTATCTGCAAAAAATTTGTACAAAGATTTCAGTTACAGGAAAATTCTACAGAAATATTTATAGAAAATTCTACAGATTATTACAGCAAAAAATTAATTGTATTTTTTAAATGTAAAAAACTCAAAGTAGGTGACTAAGATCCCCAGTCTAGATGTTACTATGCAGTTAATAACACTCAAAGCGGCGGATTATATTACGATATTTTATTTTTCCCTCTATTTATTTAGAGGGAATCAACGCCCACTTTCAGTAGGATTATCCACAGTAACAGTTTAAAAAATATAATTAATTTTCGTTACA
>JAPYZP010003283.1:0-11795 GCA_030522985.1 Torymus sinensis | reverse complement strand
GAGAGAGAGAGAGAGAGAGAGAGAGAGAGAGAGAGAGATCGTCTCGTCGCGCGCGTTCCATTTTCACTAATGAAAAAAGTCCATAATGCGAGTTTACGGCGCTTCCACGTGTTTTTTTTTATGAAGTGCGTTGAAAAATGAGGCGTGTTGCTATACATTATTCAACGTTTTCTTTACGGCTCCTTTAGCGTCATCTATAACTTTTTTATTGCCCTTGGATATGTACACCTTTGGGGGAGCGAATCACGGCTTTTGGAAACTCTCTGCCCTAACTACCGATACCGATACGTCATAAAAATTAAAGTAATAATAAAGATATTTCTCATATCTTTGCACCTTTAATGGTTGTACATTATGGTAAGTACTTGAAATATAAATAATGTAGTTTTAAAAATGTATCAATATCTTAACCACGTTGTTAATGCTTCGCGCCTAGAGGGGAATATTATCCCATCAAAGCGCCAACAAATTTGTCATAAAAAAGATAGATTGTGTGATTTAAAGTAATATATTCAACCATTGGTCAGACAATATCTTTTTTTCATATTCTTTTCAAAGACAATATCCATTTCACTACCAGAAATGTTCTATTGCAAGTACGATTTCCTTATTTCCAAATTTAAAATAAAAAATACCGGTATGAAACCAGGATATGACGAGAAATATATCACGGAAAAGCATGCGCAGTCGCTACACATTACGCTCACAGCACGGTCGGCGAGTAAAGCATTCTTTTCATTTCCTTCGTCGCTCATTTTTCGCCTTTCCGACAAACAGAAAATTCTCTCTCTCTCTCTCTCTCTCTCTCCCTCTCTCGAATTTTATCGACGAGAGCACACAGTAGCAGTACCATTCGATGAAACGGCGACAGCTGCTATTTTCAGTCTCAGCGGCTTGGCAACTAGCGACCTTTCATTTCCGGCGCACCCGCGCGCGAACTTTTCCCACTCCCGTAGTGTGCGCTCAAATCGCCGTGAAATTTAATTAAAGCGGCCTCCGGTAGTTTAGGTCTCGCTTGCGCTCGCACTGAAATAGACGGAAATCGTCGCTGTTGCTGAGAAAAGAGGGGAGGAAAGGGTGAGAGGGCTTTGTTTCCGGTAAGGTAGATGTGTGTGCGAGGTAAATAGTTCTATCGGGGTGGATGAGGAGAATCGCTGCTGGTTGTAGGAAAACGAAATTAGAAGAATGCTGTGAAGATTGCCTTTGAAGACTCGCATTGGTTGGGGTTATTACTTTTCTTTACGTGACACATTAATATTGATTATGAAGTGCATCGATTCAATGGAGAATTATAAATCTAATAGATCTTAATTGTCACAAAAATATTGTTTATTTCAGATCTTATTTTTAGTATATTTTAAATTAGTGCAGTTCAAATAATTTCTCTGATCTTCATATATAGTGAAAAATTACCTATCGAAGTTATAATGTTAGCTATAAGGGAAATATCCTATCGATTTATGAGCGACATTCGCTACGCGTTTAACATGTCTGAAACAAGCTTTCGCCTGTGCTGACACATAGCAAATTGATTATAAATTAAATCGTCATTTGCATGTATTGAAATACAATTCAGTGAGTTACGGAGAAATTCACATTCGACAGATAATCAAAACAGTATTTTTTTTTGTTTAAGTATAAATGATAGTTTGCACTACATTATATGCTTTGTTGCATTTTATTTTTGGTTCGTTTTCATGCTTAATTTATTATACTATCATTTTATATGATGTCCATCTATAAAGCGAAATGAGACATCTATTATTTTCGAAACGATATTAAAGCGAGCATCATGCGGAAAATCAGGATGACATTTCAAATATTTAAAAAGCACGGTATTACTGGATATTATATTGAATTCTTCATTAAAATGTTCAGTGTTTTGTCGACTCATATGGGTCACGAATTTCGCTAATAATATTTCTTCAAGTACCGATAGAAATATCGATATGGTAAAATTTATTCACAATTTTCTTGTATTTATTTCCATTATATTTAAATAAGTAAGCCGGTTTTAGCCAATTTTAAGATTAAAATGTTCCAATTCAACATCTACAAAAAACCAATATTCAAAAAGAGTTATAAATTTTTTAAATATTAATTTGCAGTATTTAAGAGAGTTTTAATTATAGTCACAAAAATAAACATCAAGTAAAAATTATTAGTTACTTATCTTTTACCATTTAAACAAACATGTGGATAGTTATTATGATTTTCTATCATAAATAATTTACATCAATATACGAGTAAATCTCAGGAACTTTTAACTTTTTGGAAATTACAAAGTTTAAGATTCAAAAGGATGCAGCTTAAGTTCTTTACAAAGCAAACAAATGAACCAAAACTCAAAATGTTTTGCTGCGTACACAAAATTAAAAAAAAAAGTCGAAAAATCAGTTATTATATTATGTTGTTAATGTGTTTTTTCAATCAATATATTTATCTATATACACACACTTACTATCGTTGCATAATTTGTTTAGGTTCTAATTCAAGCCCTGATAGGTCGATGTGTTACTGAAATTTGCTCATATGTATTGATTAAAGTTTAAGAAGAAGACTAACAGACTTACGAGAATTACTTGTTATACTAAAATTATCTATATCATTTCAGAAATTTTGCCTAAATATGAGTATTTGTTATTCGTAAATAAAAACAGCTACCAATTCATTGACAATTCGTGTCTTTCTCAAACTTAATCTGCTCATCCAAGTTTAAAGAGTGCAACCGATGGTACAACCTAATGTGTAGGGTTGCATATATTGGGGGGTGGATAGTTAAAATATAAATGCTCTTCGGATTAGGTTAAATTCTTATGCATTAAAAGTCAGATAACTATTGAAAAATAAGAATGAAAAAAATAATTCTTTTTATAACGTGAAAATGGTCATGTCATGACACATACTTATCAAACTAATGAGTTATTTTATAATTTTTGCTTTGTTTATTTGAAAGTAAATGCTAATAAACAAAATCGGTCTTTAAACATTAAAATTGGATGAAAGACAAAAAGATCTAACAATTTGATGTGAAATTTTATTCAATGCTTAGTATCTACTTTTGTCATGAATGATGTATAAATAACTATTTCTATGTGTGACGTAGAATAAAACTTTATTTTTATATAAAATGAAAATTATTTATTTTTGCATTATAAAAGTCTGTAAAAGTTATTATGGTAACATAAGAAAGGAGCAGATGCTTTTTACTAACGATGCGAATACATATTTCCAAGGCAGCTGTTACACGCTACTGTATATATTTTCAGATTCCTCATAATCTCAGGACATATCTCATATTGACGTCCTTTAGCTTGTTTAAAGTCTTTTGTTGTAATTTCAATCTATAAAGTGAATAATAATATTGAAAGTAAATTTTGTTCTCTATATTATTATTTGCAGAGATCATTATGATGTAATGCCATCATATTTAAATTGGAATTATTATACAACCTCGTTCGAAATAATTGCTGAATAGTAAATATATAAGTTTATATAAGATTCTTTATTCATAGTAAATGTAAATACAAATCTCACTATCACAATTATGTAGAATGAATGAAAGTTGCTGTTGTGCCAATGAGGAACTCAACGGTGCAACATATCTTTCTAATAATCTGTCTGAAGAGTGAATATTTTGGCTCGGATTCGTAAGCCTCGTAAAGATTTTCTATGCAGAAATGTCTTACGTTACTTTGAGCTTTTTCTAAAGTAAATAAATTATTTCAAACTAGGTCTATATTATACGTTCTATATTTCAATTATAATATTCCGACTTTTATTGTATAACACATTCTATTTTTTCGTAATAATATTTTTCAATTTCAGGAATATCGTACTGGTATATAGATGACAATAGATTTCCACGTTTCGTAAACAATTCAACCATGTTATATTAACACTTGACCGTATTTTTGGATTGCAATAGATTTTTCGCAGGTCTAATAAAATGACCTCAACTTCTGTTTCCCGGAGTTAGCTACAGACATTTATGACCTATTTTCCTCTTCCCATTTAAGTTGCTGTAAAAGGAACCCAATAAACTCTCACTGCAGTACAAAGGCGATGAAATTTCTATTTTTCAGAGACCAATTGAAGAGCTTTAGGTCTAAGGTAAGAGTGAATCTATGACAATCTAAAATATATTTTTTAACATAACATTAATTGCTGCTAAAATTACTAAATTTCTTTAGATTATTGGTTTTTTATTATGGCATTAAACCACATGTACAATCTAATTTACATTTTGATCTCTTTTGAAAGACAAATCAATCTTATTGAAAATGGCTCGTGCAATGTACAAAGTTAAGCAGCATTGTGTGTATTTGCCATTTGGATGAGTGACCAGTATAGTCTCTAAACTACGAGATTGTCTCGCGCCGATGAGTTTGTACACTGCAATGCTTTCTGTGAAGTGATACTATTTTGACTCCCTGTAATTTGATAATACTAGTCTACATTTATGTAAAGTCCCCTGAGATCCATCGAATCTCGACGGTATTCGAATGGTACATTAAACTTGTGAAATACTGAGATGTTACAGAAATAATTCATACAATTTTAAACTAATTGTAAAGGTAGAGATCACTGGTTTACAAGCGGATATAAAAAGAGAAGAAATTATTACATTCTAAACTAAGTGCGAAACTCACTGTTATTGAACACTGTTATTGAAAAGAAAGTTAAATAAAACATAAAGCAAGTAAATAAACCCTTCATAAATATTTTTACAATATTTGTTATAAAGCTTCACCGCCAAGTACCACCGATAAAAACTAGTGTTTGCTATTCTGCTCATTCTTCAATCCCACTCTCAACTGAGACTCATGCCGCAAAACCACGTGCCTCGAAATCTCAAAGTCGTCACCTATCTGGGTCACTCGCCATCCCCTCGTCCATGTAAAACCAAACTTCCGAGATGTGTGCGCGCCTCTCCATCGTCGAGGGAGAACTTGCGATCTCCCGCAGCGCACAGCTGCATACCGAGAACCTCGTTTCTCACCTGCATCGCCCCTCTCTTCTTACATCATCGATCGCAGAGGAGAGAAGGTGTTTACTAGTGGGTTAATATCAGCGGATAATTGCTTCTAAATTTGATATAGGCGTGAATTTTCAACGACGTTCAGCGTGTTGTGTCCCTATCACGCGATATCTGTTTAATCAAGACCGATGGCGCCTGCACAATGCAAATTGCGCGTAATTGATATTTATAGTTGGAACTGTACGAGTGTGCGGGGTGAATGGTTTACGGCCTGTTTTGTTGGGGCTTCGGATCGTAATTTATCGTTTCTCGGGCTGTCAGAGCGTTTTGTGCCACAGTAACGACCAGTCGGTTTAAGGATTTGTCGGCGTTAAAGGATGACTTAATCAAAGTTTATATCATTGTTATTTTAATTTTGTAACCGTGCGAAAATATTGAATAATTCAGGAGGAAGATAACATATCGTGTAAATGTAAAAAGAAAAAGTAATGCGATTATGAGCCCAGATGCTCTTTAAAAATGTAAAATAATGGACCCATTTATGAAGAGACAGGAATATAAATGAACAAGAAGTTTTCTGCTGAGAAGAGGATCACGATGCTTTATACGCCACTTTATCTTCCTGGAAAATTTATTATTCTTCATGTTTCTAATATCATGAATAACATAAATTAAATTAAATCAAAATAAATTTTGCGAGATTTTATGGAAAGCAGCATCAAAATGCATGAGCTTTTGCAAAACTAAAAACATTAAATGATATTTCTCTTCGTTTTCTTGTAATCCATACATAATCAGTCGTTGCTACAAACAAACTAGGTCCTAATAAACCAGGCGTTTATTAAACTCGAATCCCCCTTATCTGTGCATTCTGCGCTTAGCCTACTTTTGCCTCGCGTATACTCGCTCTTTCTCGATGCATACGAAAACAAGCTCTCGCCCCGTCCCTTTTATTCAAATTGACGTCAGCGCGCAGGCGCTACAGACAGAGATAGAGACCGAAACACGTACAAAAAAGTCCCTTTTACCTCGTCAGCCTGGAATTCTAGCGACAATCGCACGTCTTCCTCCCTCGTAGCGGTCCAATTTCGCGTCCTGCGGCACTCCATTCAACCGCCGAAGTTCGTTTTATCGACTTGAAGGCGGAAACGATTTTATTGCCGCGATTTTGTGAGATGAAGAGGAGAGTATTCTGACCGCGCGACGACCGCAATTCTTCGCGAGGGACTGTAATTCATGAACGCTCCCCCGCGCCCATTCACACGCACACACACACGTGCAGCACCTGCATGGGATTGTATAAGTCGAGGCGCGCCGGGAATTTATACGTCGCTGACCCCCCGCGAGATATGCGTCGTAAGGATTCCCCGACAGCCTTTTGGCCGCCTTGGCGCGGAGAAAAGGAAAAAAAGTTCGGAAAGAGGAAAAGAGAAATGCGGAATGCCGGGGGGTGGCCGTGAATGAGCGGAGAAATTTCCGACGCGCGGTCGGCGCTGGCGGTTTTGATAATTAAATCCGCGAATTGCGCAGGCGTGGGCGGAAAGTTTCGGGCTCGTGTATGACATAATTATCCCGCGGCTATGTGTACTGTTTAGAAGTGTGAAAATTCTATTTTATGGCATCGGAGTTTTAATGCATAGAACGTCGGGAGTTACGTTCGAGTTATAATTTGCTATAGTGGAAGAGGGAAGATTTGTAATAGGGCGTTTCCTGCAGTGGAAGATAAGTGAGATTTATCTCTATAGGGTCGGATCTTTGGTGCTGTATAAAATATGGATTCTAAGGAAATATGTTTGAGTGATGTACGACGAGAATAAAATAGCAAAGAATTTTAATCACAATTTAGTCTAAGAATGGTATGAATTTCATACTCTTTGGAAATCACCTTTTTAAATGTCATTTACTTTCCAATATTGTAAGTCATTCGTTCTTTTAATTTTAAAAGTTAGTCGATTTTTTACTCTGTCATCTGTCATACACGCAAGAGCAGATAAAACTTCGTTTTTATTTTTTTATATTACAGTTGTAAATAAAAACGATTTTGACGCACTCGTTTGAACCCTTTTCAATCCCCAATATACCAATATACCCTTTCGAAGAGTGCACACGTACTTCTTTTAGTGATAGCCTTTTATTTTTATTTACCTACTATATTTTTAGGTTAATATAAAAACACAAAAATGTTTATCATGTTATATATTTATTAAACTTTTTATAACAAACCAAATTCTATATATGAAAAGGTAATTTAACAGAAGTTTCACTCATTTGAATATTACCTTTTCAAGTCATTGCTGTTTAAGAATTCTAGAATAGTAGCTTCAAATTCCACGTCTCCTCAGATTAAAGCAGCTAATGCCAAAGCGCTACCGCATTGTCTTATTCCGCTCATCCCCGCCAAGAACTAAAATGGTGCCTCGAGCTTGCGAATCGGCTTGAATTCTCATTAAAAATACATGAATATAAAAGAGGCCATCATTGTTAACAGGTGACAATTAATGTTTCATTACTCGCAATTGTCAGAAGTTTTAACATTATGTCAGTATTGTTCTATCGAAAAATTCAAAATACGAAAACAAATCCGATAATTCAATTTGTTCCCATTTCTTTCATCTCATGTTTCGTTCAAATGAATAAAATACGAAACAATGAAAGTCTTAACTCAAAAATGCAAAAGGAAAGATCAGATCCCAAGCCCTTTGAAAATTCCTTTTCCTTTATGAGGTCATTCGTTCGCGTATCTCTCGGAGGGATTATAGTGAAGTTCGAAGAAGTCTATTCGGGAGGGAACAAATTTAAAAAGAACGTGAAAAACTTTTGTTTTGGACTCCTTTTTTCTAGATTGATTACTGCGAAAAGTTCGCTACGTAAGCCTGGCAGGAAACAGCTATTTTTTAAGAGCTTCTCCTCTACAACAGACTTTACGACAGATATAGATCTTAACACCTTCTCTCGATAGCCAATCGACTTTGGCATTTGGCGAAGGATTTCTAGCTAGCTACTAGAAGTAATCAAGCAGTGTTACAGAGAACAGTAGCCTTTCCGGAGGGCATCAGGCATTATCGTTTAAATTGGACGATGAAAGAGTTGTAAAAGTGAATTACCTTATAGATAAGGGGAAAAGGGTTTGAATTCAACTCAGGGATATGTAACGATTTTCATTAGAAAATTTTCAATCTAATAAAGCAATTGATATAATGTGAGGTACTTATTTGTTGATAGGGAACGTTAAAAAATATCTTCCATTTTTACAATATTTAGTGTACTTTCAATCACCATTAAATCGGTGGCATTATTATTTAAAATAATAAAACTACCTGTCACCTTCAAATTCATAAGATATTTAAGTAATATAACTCCGTTGAATATCATAACATTATTTCTTATTCTTAGCTGAATAAAAGCTAAGATTGTACTGGCTATAAGACGAAAGTAGTGACAAATTGTTCAAAAATTGATAGTCCTTAAATATCATAAATATAAAGAACTGTGTAAAATTTTAGAGGTTTAACGAGAATAGTTATTTTATTATTGAAATTTGAATTTACCATTAGCCTTATGGGCGGAATTTGCAAAATTAGCAACTAAATTATGAAAAAAAAAATGTAGATGCCATAGTGTCATTACTTTGAAAGTTCGTATAATCGTCTATGTATGTTAGATAAACAAGTTCCATTTTTTTAAATGTCCACTTCGAGAATATTGTCTGAAATATAACAGAAAAACTATGAAATAAGACGTAAAGTCATACCAAAAGGTGTACAAAATAAGCATTAAAATGTTCTAAAATCTATATAAAATTTTCTTTCCAGTTCTAACAAACATTTTACATATTTGTTTACTATTAGTACTGTATAGAATATTACTGTTTTTGACGAAATATACGACCAAAATATTTGTCTTAAATTTTTGAATGAGACCTTACGGCTAATGCATCCTAATTACCATCAGATTTCCAACTCGCAATTCTCCTTTCAAGCTCTCGAAAATCCTAAATAATTCATACTCACTCAAAGGTGGGTAAAAAAAATCCCCGTATTTGCAGAGCAAGCCATTCGTTCTCATTCAACAACACCCTGGTAATCTTATTCACCCGCGCGAAAGATTTCTTCCAACTGGTCTATCCTATAACCGAGAGCGATACACATCGCTCTCCCCGGCGACGTTCATAACCATCCTTTATCGGCTCGTTCATTTTCCAATTTCCCGGGGGGACGATTGCGGCGGTCTTTGGTCGACTTCGGAACATATAGGTGCGCGCACAGCAGCAGCAATAGACGTCCCACATGCCTATGCGCGTGAGAATGGCTCGCGAGACACCTCGTAAAAGAGAGGAGAGAAAGACGAGGGCGCGCGCTGGCGGCCCGGAATTTAGTGGCGAAGAATCGTTTTTGCTTAGGGTTGTTGCGAGGACACGGCTCGTAAAAAGCCGTATGGGGCAGTTTATCGGATTAACTGGTATTCGATTAGGCGGTTTTTTTGGGCATATAGCGTCGCCACGCGCGTGGCTCTGGTTGATGGGACAGGTGGAGTTTAATAGGATTTTCGGTTTAGGGGGAGATTTCGATAGCGATTGAACGTTGCAGCGTTGAAAAGGGTCTATGACATTGTCGGGGGGGTTTCAGAGATTTTTGAAAAGATTTCGGATCGGTCGATTTATCCAAGGTTATTTACTTTTGTAAAAACGTCCTTGTAAATTGAAATTCTTTAGATTTAGAGCGAAAAAATACCTAAATAAAAAAGTTAAGAGTTTTAGCTCTTATCATGTGATTTATTAATAACAAGGATCTTATAACCTGTACGTTAAATGCATTAAAAAGATATTGCATCGGAAGATTAAATTTTTAATTTTCGTAACGACGTAGACAGGACGGATCCCAGGGAAATTTAGTGGCGTAACGCAAATAAATTGGCGAAAGAGCTTGCGGCGTCAAGAAATTCATAAAAGTCGGTAAGAAACCATCTAACGTACATCCAGTGGAAATTAAAAGTGATTCTAGAAAATCTAAAAATACTATGAAAAAGTCTATATGTATATAAATGTTGGAGAACAGAAAAGAATATATTGAATGTATATATATTAAACTTTCGTATTTGATAATAATATATTTATCATTAAATACAAGTAATAACTTTTTAATTTATAATATCTTTAAATTTGAAATAAATACAAGATAATTCTAAAAACAAAAAATTTTCTTTTAAAAATATATGCGCAATATATTTTCTGATATTGTGTAAATGCTAAAACTAATTTAATTCAAACATTCCTCTTTACAAAGGTTAATCTCCATTTTATGACCCTTATTTTATGTACGAAAACATGAAAAAGTAATTAACGTAGTTATAACTCGTACATTTTATTAGCAATCATTTTGGGGTTTCATTTTCTTTTATTACAAAGAATCAGAGTTTATTCCCCCGGTTAATTACTTTTTTATTTCGTTATTTTCTGCTAGAAAGCATCAGGATTTTTCTGTTAATATAGGTTTAGTGAAATAATTTATTAAACAATTGCCTTAACCCATATATTCTTCCCAAGCGTGGGTATTTTTCTTTTTTGTTATTTATGTGTATTCAAAATTCAATGTAGCTTTAGAAAACTTTGTGATTTCGAGGATTACTGAAGTTGGAGAAACAATTTTAATTCGAAGGTTTTTTAAGTTCGAGGTTACAATATAACTTTCCATTTTGTAATTTTCATCTCCTGAGATAATGAGAAGTTTCAAGGATTTATTTCTAAAATGAAAGAATAAATACTTAATTGATTTAGAATGGAACGTACAGCAACATACTATAGTTTTTAACTCTTTCGGATAACAGATTTTAGAGAATTTAAATATTTTGTCATACAATTTTCTCTAACAAATATTATTTTTATATAGAATAAAATAAAAATATCATTAGAATTCGGTAGAGTTTCGAGTATCGAAAGCTTAAAACAACGTGTCGTATTTCGAAAATAAATTCCGATAAATTTTTATCCGCGCAACTTTTATTTCCTTTTAATAAATAAAGATATTTTATGTTTTAAAAGCGAATTTCTCATCTCTAAAATAGACCCTTATCTTTTATAATCTTGCCTTATAACCATGAACTCTCCATTTAACAATCAGGGGAATAAAAAAAGATACGACGACGCTAGATGTCTCCCTCAAGTACGACACGCGCCCTACAAAAGTATTTCTCCGCTATACGGCGACGCAAAACGATCGCGACGCGGTTTATGTCTCGGAATATTTTTCTCTCACCTCTCTACCTTATCCCTCTCTGTCTCTCTCTCTTTCTCTCTTCTCCGCGATACTTATCCACTGAATCATTGAGCGCATAAATCTCAGGCTCCACCCCTGTGCGACAAAGCTACTCTCTTCTCCCCAAAAAACTTTTCCGCGCTTTTCCATCCTCGCCTTCGCAGAGACGAAAAACTCGCGTATAAATCGAAGGTCCTACTACACCTGCCAAGTACATGTTTCTTTCATGATCTAAGAGCGCGCGTGGCTCGGTGTCCTCGTCCCTCCCTCCTCTTTCACTTTCTTCTGCTCAATGAGCGAACACAGCCTTGGCCGTTTCGCCACCGCGTGTGCCGCCCTCCGGGAGTGATCCTGAATATTTCATGCGCGGCGCTGCCTCTCGCGGCTTCGTCATCAAGACTGTACAGGTGTAGCTGCGTGGGTGGTGGTGGTGGTGGTGGTAGATTTCTTCGATGGATGAGCGCACGCGGCTAGCCGGCGAACGACTTCATTTTTCAGACGGTGAATTCGCCTCGTTGCAATGGAACGTGGAACCAGCGGGGCCGTAAGTGTTTTCATTTTTC
>JAPYZP010003282.1:0-25989 GCA_030522985.1 Torymus sinensis | reverse complement strand
AAATGATTATGTATTGTAAATGATTATGTATGTCGATATCTGACTATAATTTCTTTTTTGGCACAGTCTGAAATAAATATATTATTATTATTATTATTAGTTGGCTTAGAAATTTGATCGGAGAAACTCTATATTGCCGTGTGTGTGCTTAATGTTGCGTGTTTACGTATATATGCGCGTGTAGGATGTTTCGTTGTACATATGAGGAAATCTACAGGAAAGTAGCACGTATGATAGTCTCTGAACTGGTCAAAATTTTTTTTTTAAGGCTCACCTCTCGAACAGGTTTCTTCTTTTTCTTTATACGATAAAGGACCGGAAAGTACTCCTATACAAGAAAAAACGACTTTGTGACAGCCTTTTTCTCGATATTGCAATTAAAAAAGGATTTTTTTTTTTATTTCCAGAAACAGTACCAAAAATGACTCTTTTTCAAATATCAGCCATTTTGTCAGAAAAAATAATACAAATATTTAAAAAAAAAAAGAGAATCAAACTAGAAAATGAGAGCTTTCATTTGCTTTTTTGGAAATTAAAAAATGTGGATTCCTTGAAAAGTTACGTGAGTTTGAAGATACCGCCTTTCAACATTTTTCGTAGCTTTTGAAGAAATCAACAAAAAAGCAAATTAAAGGTCTCATTTTGAACTTTTATTCTTTTTTTTTTACCACCTTAAAAAATCATTTTTCATCTCCAATGTCCAGAAAACGTGTTCGTGACCCTTTTTTCATTGAAATAAATAAATAACGAAACATAAACTGTGCCTATATTGTCGATAATAGGCGAAAAGAGCTTTAATTTAAGTTGAAGCCGACTTTTAAAAAAATTATAGGCTATCGAGTGAGTTTGAACGTAAATTTAAAATACACGAATAATGTTGGAAAGCGGTAATAGCGGTATCTTCAAAGTCACGTAACTTTTTAAGGAATTAACATTTTTTACTTTTCTAAAAAGCAAATGAAAGCTCTCATTGTCTAGTTTCATTCCCCTTTTTTAAAATTAGTTTATTATTTTTTCTGACAAAATGACTGAAATTTGAAAAAGGGTCATTTTTGAGCATTTTTAAGTATTTTATGTATTTTTAGCTTATCTTCTAACTCACTCAACTTTTCAAGGAATTAACATTTTTTACTTTTCAAATAACAAATGGAAGCTCTCGTTTTCTAGTTTAATATTCTCTTTTTTTTTTTTTTAAATTTCTGTATTATTTTTTCTGAGAAAATGGCTGGTATTTCAAAAAGAGTCATTTCTAGCACTTTTTCTGGAAATAAAAAGAAATCCTTTTTTAATTCTAATAGCTAGAAAAGGGTGTCACAAAATCATTTTTTCTTGTACACTAGTACTTTCTGTTCGAAAGTACTGTCCGAGAGGTGTGCCTTAAAAAAAAATTTTGACCAGTTTTGAGGCCGTGAAGTGCTACTTTTCTGTAGATTTACCCATATACGTGTACATCGAAGTTTAGTGAAAATTAATATAAAGATCAATAAATTGCGGAGAAATTAACATGCAGTGAAATGCAATCAATTTGAGAAGCTTATTAGAAATATTATTGAAATAAATCATGATTGTTATACGCCCAAACGATCCATTTATATATTTCTTTGGAGACCGAGCTAAATTACGGAACGCTTGATTCAATTATTTAACAGTTCGCTTAATTCTTTTTTTTTCTTTTTTCACAACGATCCGTGGCACTACACTCCGGGCAAAGTATTTTCAACTCTTATCGGCCGCATTAATTAAGCGTAATTCGGAGCGAAAACGGAACGACCCTAATTTATAATCAGGCGATTTTCGCTTTAGGGTTGATCTCCCCGCCGCCCACTCCGCCGCTGCGCTTCTGTATGCGTAGACGAGGAAGTGATATTCGATAAAGCTCTTTAGCACGAGAGAGAGAGAGAGAGGGGGAGGGGGGGGGGAGAGAAGGAGGGAGAGAGGGAGAGAGAGAGAGAGAGAGAGAGAGAGAGAGAGAGAGAGAGAGAGAGAGAGATGTGTCTTTATTTGCCTTCTCGGCAAAATTTGAACAGTACATAATACACAAATTTGGTAACAATTTAAAGGTAACTAAAACAGAATTTCGCAATAATTTAAAAATAAATAATACGTAATTAAATAATACATTATTAAATAATACAGAGAGAGAGAAGAGAGAGAGAGAGAGAAGAGAGAGAGAGAAGAGAGAGAGAGAGAGAGAGAGAGAAGAGAGAGAGAGAGAGAGGGAGAGAGACAAGAGAGAGAACGGGCGAGGTGGATATTTTTACGTCACAAAACTCAAATAAATTGAGTTTTATTTTTCGTCGAAAGTGCTTCGTCAATTTTATTAAAATGGCCAGGGCGCGGGTCGCGTCGCCACGAACGCGTGCGAGTACGACGTTGTAAGGAAAATTGCGAATGATGGAGTATACATAGAAATTTGTTTACGTGTAAAAAGTTCCAAGGTCGATCATATAATGGTTAGGCGAATATCACACGTATTTCTGAGTAGAGGCTTTGAACTAATAATTTTTTGTTTGCTTTTCATGTAAAATGAATAGTAACGTTGGCGCGATGTGTTAGTTAATAAAGAGCGAGGCTCGGAAGGACTTATATACCTCCATGCTTATTTTATTTATAGGCTGGGTAAATAAATCGTTAACCTATAAAAGGACATTGTGGTGTTCAACTATTTTCTGAGAATTTTAAAGAGAATAAGTTCACGAGCTGGTTATATACTGGAATAAATTTAACTATAAGAGATTATTCGAGATTAAAATTTACTATACAGCTTCAATAGTAGTATGACTTATTACGCGTGAAGTTAAGCGATACAAATTGAAAAACAATTCGATATCAGAAACCAGCGATCAACTCGATCATCGTCGCAAATGTCCAGCCAAAATTTTAAACATAACGTTGTCTCCCTCTCACCAATTCCCTATACAAAAGCCACTACTTGAACACAATTCACTTTCCACCCACTTTCCACTACAAACTTAGTACCTCGCGCAAAACTTATATATATCGGACTCGCGTTCAATGTGAAGAATATAGACCATAAAGGGATTATTGGATCGAATCAACGCCGCAGTGTTAATGGACGCGCGTGTGTGGCGCTCCTACCCTGCAGCCGGGGGCAAAGGGGTGAACCGTGTGTATACATATGTACAGGACTCACCTACATGGCATGCGCGTGAGAAATAGAAATGGCGTGGGGGAGGGAGCAAGCGAGAGAGAGAGAGAGAGAGAGAGAAAGTGATTAATAGAGTGAAGAGGACGCGCAGAATAAATAGGCAGAGGGAGGTTTGTGAAGAGGGTACTTTAAGGGATGTTTGAAGTGAGGGTTTATTTAATTTAACACACGCCGATGTAGAGTTTTGAAAAATGTGTGGAGCGGTTTAATAGAGATTCCTGGTTTGAATTGATTATGGGTTGATGAAATTAAAAAGGGAGTCGAAGAATGGATAAATTTTATTTAGGATCTGGCAATCAGGCTGCTTTATTGGTTTTATTAATTTGTACTTGAAATATTCAAATCCTTCTCAAACGATTAATATTGCTCTACATTTTAATTATTGTGATCCTTGATACGGTTTACCTTAAATCTTTCACGTCAGATAATTCCTAACAATTGAAATTCTTCTACATCTTTACATATTGGAATGCAATCCTTTATTGGACAGGAAATCAATTTGCCTTTCATTCTACTCTAGGGAAAATCCTAGACGATTTATTTAAGTCGAGTGTCGATGAATCTTCATTTAAAACAGAATGCACCACTTACTCCAATCGAACAATACGTCGATGGTATTTAACGAAGTTTCCGCCCACACATCAACAGCTGAATTGTCTTTAAAACCAAAGTGCTTCTCAATATTCATATCCTCACTCTTGCCATTACGATATACACGTATAAAACACACACCTACAGACCTTATCCCCGCTGACCTAACGAATTCAAATCCGCTCTGCAAACATTTCGCAAAAAGCCACACGGAAGTCCGCTAGATCCTAAAACCGTCAGCGTACCACACTGAAGGAGATACAAAAATACGCTATCGCACGGGATGGGGTTGGCTTTTCGCACAGGCACATACACCTTCTTCTTTCTCTCGCGTCACCTCTGAGCCGGCGTAAAACACTTTCGAAAATCGATAGACTCGGCTGTATAACCGGTTTTTATTAGAAACGGCCGCAGCAAGATTTACCGACGCGCCCACGAGGGACTTGGTCTTTTTTTCTCCAGTCCAGATATCCGCATACAGGAAAAGCAGCACAGCAGCGGTACTCGGACGATCACGCTTTTCTATCCCCGCACACGTGCGTCATGGTGGTCGGCTCGTGGGCAATTCGAAAGAAACGAGGATGAATGAATGGCTATACCCCCTTGCAGCTGCGATGGACTTTACGGCGATAGGCAGCGTGAGAGATTGAGTTTGCAGATCGCTTGGGGATAAGGATTTTTTTTAAACCTTGGGGATGCGTTTGAAAGTGTAGGAATTTGTTATTTTGGTAAAGCAATGGTTATTTATATTTGTGGTAGTTCTTTTAATTAAGGAATGAAAATAATATGTATGTCCTTTGTGTTCAAGTTCGAGAAAAATTGGTAAAATAAATATATGGAGTTTTTGAGGACGAAATAAGTTAGTTCAAGCTACGAATGTTTGTAAATTGTATCTTTCTTTTTCACAAAAACATTTGACAATAAATTTATTACGTGCGAATACATTACTTATTTTACAATAAAAGTAAATTTATCTACATGCATGTTTTTGCATATAGTTCTATATTGAAAATTGCGTAATAACTGTGTCAAAGCAATTCTCAATGTGGGTGACATAATGTGTCTTTGATTTAATTTTTGTAGATCTTGATTCTAGCTATTAAATATTATGTCATAATAAGCACCTTCGTGAACGTATAGTTCTATATCTGACTGGCCAATAGCATCCAAAGAGTCAAAAGATATCTCATTATATTTTATTTTTATATCTATAAGATTTGTATAATGATTTGCTGACTACATTATATACATAAGGGTGATTGTTAATAGTACATTATGAACAAATCAAATAATATTAATAGATTATTAAATAACAATCAAAAATTTTTATTGGTCTCTTGTATCATTAGAAATTCATAAAAATTATGCTAGTACTAGCCCAAATCCAGAACAAAAAAATTCATTTGAAAAATAAGTATACTCAACATAAACGAAAATTTGTTTGGTTCTTTCTGAGTCATATATTCGTATGGATTTTGTATTCAATAAAAACGATAATAAACATTAGTAAAACTTGTATTATTTGTTTCTCTCTTCATTTTTTTTTATATTTTTATATTACAAATTTTATAGAAAAAATATTTTTTTATAAAAATTGAGTAAAACAATTAAGATTAATTGTCGCATCCAAGTTTTATATGTGCCTTTATAAAAGGAATTATTATTTCCTCTTATGAAAGCTTAGAGTATTATTTCATTCTTTGTCTTTTTTTTCTTTAATTATCCGCAGAAATGTAGCAGATCTTTTACGTGTCTTAATTATACCTTTAGATTTTTTGCTTTTACTCCTGTCATCTTTAATTAAAACAGAAGCTTACCCTTAATATAAGACGTATACCTATATCAGTTTGCCAAAATTATTATTTAACCCTCAATAGTTCATTGTTCAATGAAATTCATATTGTTTTAAATGTATGCTCGTATACATTTTTTTATTATATTAGTTTAATTATAATTACAGTTATAAAATTACCATTCGAAAAGCATATTCGTCCATAGTTCAAAATTTTAAATGGAAAGGTTAAGAAGATAATCTAATTGTAAGGAATAATGTTGAATTTTTGCTAAAATTCAAGCACGTAAATGTACAGAAAGTTTTATATTGAGGAATATTTTGCAGCTATATTGACTTCGACTTTTTCCACTCAGTCATAAATTCTACTGTTACCATACAAATTGCTTTTTTGATTATTTTCCAAAAAGAAGCCGATATAACTTTTTCCTCAATAGAAATAAACAAAGCTGCCATATCTATAAATATTTTAACGACCTATACTTTGACTACTTACGGCTTTCCAATATTTTCAATCAAATTAATTTTTGAAAAAAAACCATAAAATAAAGAATTAAAAAATGTTTCATTTTTCATCAATAATTCTGAAAAATTCTTTCTTTTTTGTTTTTTACAAATATAAACTAAATTGTAAAGTTTCGACTCACTTTTGCGATTTCCTCTTTTAAAAGAATATTGGCTCTGCTAATATTGCATTGCGAAATTTCTACATCTATAAATAAAAGTAAATGTAGGGCTCAGAAAAAGTGGAGCAAAAAAAAAAAACAGATAAAAAAGAGGAAAAAGCGATAAAATAGGTAGACAAAAATAGTACACCCCGAAGTTGGAAAAAGAGCGAGGGAAAAAGAAATAAACGTTGATCTTCAATGCCGTTAGACGGGCAAGTCACTTGGGGATTTCATTCATACGTCAGTCGCGCCATCATATAGACACTTATGCACACATACACACTAACCCCGCGAATAGTTTGCCATTCTGCGTGCTGTTTACATTTTTTTACGGCCAGGCGAAAACTTTCCAAATGACAAGTGGCGATTTTATACGAGCTTCTCCCTATTCATCTTTTCCCCCCTCTTCTCTATATATCTTATTCACCACGCACCTCTTTTGCGAATTATACGACGGAAGGTGCGTGCGGACGCGAAAAAGTTTTCCCTCTCTCTCTCTCCCTCTCTCTCTCTCTCTTTCTCCCTCCCTCTCCCTCTCTCTCCCTCTCTCTCTCTCTCTCTCTCTTTCTCCCTCCCTCTCCCTCTCTCTCTCTCTCCCTCTCTCTCTCTCTCTGTCTCCCTCCCTCTCTCTCTCTCTTTCTCCCTCTCTCTCTCTCTTTCTCCCTCTCTCTCTCTCTTTCTCCCTCTCTCTCTCTCTCGTTCTCTCTCGTTCTCCCCCCTCTCTCTCTCTCTCTCTCTTTCTGTCTCCCTCTCGCTCTCTCACTCTTTCTCCCTCTCTGTCTCTCTCTCTCGCTCTCTCTCTCGTTTTGGAAGAGAGAAAAAAAATCAAAGTTGCCAGCTATCCTATATCGAACGAGCTATCAGGCCGAATTATGGCGTCGTTTTTTTTGCTATAGAGGGGCTGGCTGTGCGCTTTGTTGCGGCCGTATGCCCCAGTGGTGTGTATATATACAGTTTCTCTGTTTTATCGTTCTTTATTGTACGGATTTGCAAAGTCGCTCGCAAGTTTCGACGGAGCTGAGTAAGAGCTGTGGAGTTGAATTTTAGAAGAAAATTAAAAGCTACAATGCCGGGTCCGTGTTTAATGAAGTATGGAGGGCAGTTTTCTTTTTTCGTGAGCCGCAACGGCGCAGAAGTAAATATTGTCTCAGTTATTAAATAGTTAATGTTTCGAAGTATTTTGTGAAGTTTAGTCTTTTATTAAGCCAAAGTTTATACAATAGGAGATTCATTGAAATTATTGCATTTTCGATTTTATAGTTATAATGATTTTCAATAATATAGTAGGCGTATTTGTTTCTCTCTAAAAATATATATAGTATACATCAGGCTATGTCATTTCGCATTAACAATATCCATTAGTAATTCCATTTATAGAAACAATCCTGACAAATATCGCTTGATGTAGAATGGTCATAATAAATTGGTTGAATTATTGAGTTGTTAGACATTCGAAACGATAATAGCTTAATCCAAGCGATAGATTTTAAGCTTTAATAACCGATTGAATTTATAGTTGTCATGATTTTGCTTTAATGATCTTGATTTACACGCATTCCGAGTGAGACTTGCATGAAAAATGATTTAATATCCTCTGTGAATATAATCAGTAATAAAGACCAATTAAGACCCCATTCGAATAAATTATTTCAAACTAAAAACTTCATTTTTTTTTTTTCAAAAAAGCAAACAACCACACTCTAAATCGACATAAAAAAAAAAGATTTCCCACACGGTCACCGAATCCCATAACCCCTTCATTACCTCCTTGGAAAATTACGCATACGCGTCCGCAAAGCACAGCCCTATAAAAATCCCGCGGCTGTTTTCTTCGCGCGTGTGCACGCCATCGCCTCGTTCCGCATTGGCGACACGGCGACGACGACGACGACGACGCAACAGCCGTGGCTGCCGTTAATTTTACAGCGCGCAGCGGGCGTCGCAGGCAAACATATATTCATCGTCTTTAATTGAAAGAAGCGCGCGACGTGGAGGTGAAATTTATGGGTTGCTCGTGAGCGAGGCTTTTTAAGGCTGCGCCGGGGGATGGTTAGTGTCGCGATGTGCGTGTAGGTGAGTGATGAGGTTGCGCAGCGTTGAGAGTGGGGATGAGGTTGAAATTGTTGAATATTATTTTTCGATGCGCGTCCAATGCTGCATACGGTGAGGAGTTCAGATTCTAAGGATGTTTCGCATACGAGATGGTTTCAATATTCTGGACGCTTGACATATTTTAAATATAAGTGTCTCTAGCGTTCATAACGTTTTAGTGTTTTTCTTTTGAATATCTTGAAGCACAGTGAAATTTGTTATGTCGTTTACGTGGTGACAAATGCATAGCGATGAATGCATCGAATTGGAGCATATCAAAATAAACACAAAAAAAGGGATGCTTATATAGTCAACTTATCTATATGCGCAGTAACTGTGACGTAGGTGATAAACTCTATAAATATTCTCGATTTTTATAAACATTTTAATGTAGTGTGGATAAGGAATATCGTATCTAATTGTCACAATGACTTATTTATATAGTTTTATTCTCAGATGAATACTTCCACATATACTAATTAGTCAATCTTGTCCCAATGCAACTATTATTCACGGAAAATAAAGTTATTATGAAGTTGAATGTATAAAAATGTTTGCTCTTCAAATAAAATAGATTCTAGTGTATTTGAAAAAAGACATCACGTGAAACATAAAATAAGTAGTAACAGATGAAAAGTGTCAGACATCCTTCGAATATTTTTGTGCTATATTACGTAGTCGCTTTTCACATCCTCGCTTCGCCGCTCTATTTTATTTACGGAAATACTTCGTGCTTCCAGATAAAAATAACTATTTCACCTTTTCTACTATAAACCAAGATTTATAATAAGACGTCATGCGTGGCTCTATGCGAAATCGTATTTCAATTAATTATTTATTACGGCCGCATCTATTTCGTCAATATCGATACGATTACGTCATTCCAATTGACTTTCTCTATCCCACGATAATTAAATTATTTCCTTTCGTCACGTATCTATTAATATCACACGTGCGGATTAGTCCACGTCCGGCGTAACTGGACTATAAAGAGGATCGTGGATCTAATTAGATGGGGGCGAGCATGCGCAGCCGGTGCATGATACTTATGCTTGTGCGAGATCTTAATCCTAGAGATAGAGGGAGAAAATAGGGGGGGGGGGTAGAGAAGCAAATTGATTGAACTGAATTTTTCCAGCTCTCCCTTCGCTTATGTATACCCAGAGTCATTCTTGATTTTTTATGCGTTCTGCGCGTCATAAAGTTTTACGAGTAGTGCATAAAAAAGCAGTAAAATAATCATTTGAATTCAAGCATGCATTTACGTAAAATTTTCTTTCCTAAATACAATGACTGCAGAATATAGAGATAAACGCATAAAACAACATCTACGTCATAAAATTTTCTGTTTCTCACTTCGAAATACATTTTTATATTTGATTAATCGAGCAAACCTTTAAAAATTCAAGCGACCACACCATAAATCCATACTGTCACATAATTTCTAAACAGACGAACCGACGCTTTCCGATAACGCGATCAAAATCGGTAAATCCACGCATCGGTTGACGACACACATACGCACACACAGGCACACGTACACATATGCACAGGAACGCGCGCGCACACACACACATACATTCGCACACAAACGTCACATCGGGTAAATCGGAATAGCGCTTATCAATCAAGATACACGCATATAGCCCCGGTCCTCGCGAGCGTCGAGCGATCGATGCAGCATAACGTAATACATCTCGCCGACGCATAAACAATTTCGCTCTTCCACCTCTACTCCAGACTCGTCTATTTTCACTCTGATACGCGTCCCATTATAAACCTGCCGCATCGCGGTATAGTGGTGATAATAAACCAATTGATCCGTTCGGCGAGGCCGCGCGTACGCCCTCCCGAATAAGAAACGCGCGCGGAAAAAATGCGAGAATAAGTGAATAATTACACGCGTGTGTATTTTTAAGCTGCTACTTTATCTCGTACGTGTATGTGTGCACTGAAGAAATGCATAGCGGTACAGTACGCGCTCACGCGTCTGAATTATTGATTCGGGGCACTCTCGTTACATTGAAATTGCCAAAGCAGCGGCGGGCGGCAGGTTACTGGATTATTATTATTTTTCGCGCGCCAGCGCTTCAAGCGCGGCTAAATAATTCACGGCTCGATTGCAGTTAATGCGTTTTACGGCGGCACGTGAGCGGCCTTACGATTAAATCTCTTTCTCCCCCCCCCCCCCCCCCCTCTCTCTTTCTCTTCCCACCGCTGCCACGTTAAAAAGTGCATAGCATTAGCACGGCGCTAATGAATCAGCCGCTTTTAATCCAACGAATAAGGCCGACGCCGTCGATGAACGAATGAATAAATAACTATGCACCTGCGCCTATGCAAAGCTATTTAATTATCAGCGTGCCATATTATATATATACACGTAATAGTAATACAGAGCGAATGTATCCGATGAATTTCAATGTCGCGCGCTCGCGGCTCGTAAAGCGCAAAAAGTAGTGCTTTATCAGATTTTATATGCGAGAGAGGCGCCGGAGAAAGTGCATCCGCGGAACATTCGTTTGCGCGTAGGAGCTCGAGGGAGGGAGGAAGTGAAGCGATCCCCCGAGGCACTAATATTTCTTCCTCCCACGCGCGCGCTCCTTTGCTCTCGCGCTTTTTGTTCGCGCGCGCGCGAGCGAGCTACTTTTTTGCTACTTAGGAGCGCGCCGCCGGCGGGCAATGCGCCGTGAACTGCTTTGCGCATATTTTAGAACGAGTGTATAACCAGAAATTTGGGCGAGAAAGTGGATGGATCGGCTACACACTTATAGTTACGGTGGTTGGGGTGTTGCCTGCATTTTTCCTTTGATTTGTTGGAAAATTTTCAAGGGTAGTAGTATATAGTAGTGCGCGGAGAAGGAGAATGTGTTTATCATATTTTCTGCTTAGTGTCTGGCGCGCGTTGGCTGCCGGGGTGATAAATCTAGGCTGTTTTTTTTCTTTACGACGTCGCGTTTTAGAATTCTACGTTTTGTGATTTATTTTGGCGGGGATAAGAAAATTAATTATCGCGTGAATTGTGCCATTAAACTTTTCATGCGGGTTATAAATGTATTGTTATAAGTGGATGAGACGCTTGTGGAATGAAAGTGGAAATAAAACATTCAAAGAAATTAATCTTTAACATGGACAGTGTTTGATAAATGTTTCTAAATTGAATTATAAAAATGAGTTACTTAATTTTATTGAGTTACCGTTTCGTGAAATTTTTTTTTTTTTCATTAAAAAGAGTTTTACCGTAACGGATGAGGAAGAATGATGCCAATTTATCTCTGTGAATAATTCAAGTCACGTAAGAATCGTTGAGTAGACATTCGTTTAATAGGATGGGATAAAAGGAGGGCGAAATTTTCATTGAAAAAATTGTACAATTAAATGATTTTTTTTTTTACATTAATATCAGTCAAATAATTTAATTTTAACTACTTTCTTTTAACATTAGCCAGTGTTGACTATTTTCTAGAAGAAAAATCCTACATAGATGCATACACACGCGGCCATCCTCTCCGCCTGTTCGTCTAATTGCCAGACGCGTCTCATCACTCTCCGTTCGTTCTCCCCTCTATAATACGCACTCCGCCGTGTCCCTACTCAGACGTTTAAGGAGGTTCAGGGGTGTCATGCTGCGGGGCGAGGCTAGGGACGATCCCCTCTATCCCCGCGGCGGCTCCCCGCTCACCGCGCACGTCCTCGCGCAGCCTACGACTTTTTGTTTACGTTTTTACCTATATATAACTTCATTCCCACCGAGAGAAAAAGAGAGCGCGACGGCCGCGCTTTATCAGGGATAGAACTTATGCACCGGTCGTCTGCACTTACACGCGCGGACGCTGAAATCTTCCTCGGGAATATTAGCAGCGTAAAGATTCTCCCGAATGGGAATTCCGTTTACGACCCGAACGAATAAGCGTAAAACCGTAGAACCGTACGTCAATTCTTCGGGATTTGCGTGTTTGTTTTACATGCAGCGTGAGAGAGTGCAAGTTCCTCTTTTTTTTTGCGAGGGCAGAATTAGACTCTGGACTCAATCGCGCGAAAGTTATCGGATCATCGCTTCGAGTCGAAAAGTTTTCGGTCGAGAGTCGTGCAGTGTGGCGCACGCGCCTTGAGAGTTCGGATCCTCCGCCCCTCGCGCAGAGAGTGGCCATCCGGAAATTGAAAAAGTTTCGAGATAGCAGAGCTTTAATTTAGGAAATTATTAAATGATTCGATTGGTTCGCCTCATTTGGATCCGGTTCGTTTTAAAAGTATATAATGCATTTGTTTTTAGCTGCGCACTCGTGGTATATAGGTTACATCGGATGGAGCTCTTAGAATACCTTATAATGGCAGTTCAGTATATGTATATATGTATGCGATTTCGATGAGAATAGCCCATCGATACAATGGACGCCGCGAGAGTGAAGGGTGAACGTATATCGAGCGCTCGTGTGTGTATAATTATGCTAACACGTGCAGCTAGCTGTCTTATCGGCAATTCGAGGTCATTGAACCTACTATGTGGTTGGAATTTTCAAGGTTTCAGTTGATGAATATTAGATAGCACGGGTTGCTCCTTTAGGCTTCTTTGATCTATATACTTGCCTTCGGAGCGCTCCTGCGCTCTTTGATTATCTATTATAGGTAACTTTAAGAGATTGTAATTTTCGGTCTCTCTTTTTTTAATTAAAAAAACCGCTGCCAATACATTGGCACTTAGCTTCCTCAAATTAATGTATTAATTCCTTTTTCTTCAATTTTTAATGATAATAATTAATTGTGTTATATACCCAATTTTCTCTATGATCGAGCTCGCTCCCGATTATCTCTCGGCCAATCAGCATGTCCCTTGGCGATCAACCAATCATCTTGATAAATAGCCATTATTTCAACACATACTGATGTAAAAAATGAATTTAATATAACAATAAATTTGTTTGCCCTTTGGCCGGAAAGCGCCAACTTTCTGGCTGCTGCGCGAAACGAAGTTGCCACTTTCCGGCGCCGCCGAGCAGAAAAATAGTATACCTTGGCAATTATAAAAGAAAGCCTCAGAGATCACATGCTTGTCAACCTCAACTTCGCCTCGGCCGACAATTACATGTGATCTGAGCCATTTCTTATTTTACTGGCCTAGGTATGTAATATACTATTGTTTGAGGAAAGTGTTATTTGCCAATGAATTGGCAGCGACTTTTCCTCGTGTCGAAGAGAATGAGCCTTGTACGACGATAATCGGCTGAATGGTTCTCGAGATATAGAGTTTACACACACACACACACACACACACCACACCCACACACACACACACACACACACACACACACACACACACACACACACACACACACACACACACACACACACACACAAGAACAAAAATGTTCTCAAAATCGACAAATATTGACGTATGTCGCTTTGAAATATTTTTTGAACATTTTTTGTCTCGAAAATTGTTATCACTGTTACAAAGCTTCCTCTCGTGAGGAAGCAAAAATATATATAATAAGTATTGAAATTTTCGTAAGTTATAGGTCTATTCTCTTATAAAAATATATTTTTAGAATTGAAAATTTGTTATTGTTATACAAAGTTATTCAATAATACCATTACAAATACGGACAGATACACAATATTTTTTCTTCTTAGCAAAGATTCTAAGCATTAAGTAATAACGCGACAAGATTTGCTAAATATTTACTATTAATCTTCATACCAGCAGCCAGACAATAATAACAAAAATTCAACCCACAACAAACTCAAATCGTGATTGATTATCAGAAAAATACTTGTTATCCAACTCGTGGGGGAGAAAGACGTGCGGGTGGATGTAAGTAACGAGGCGCGAGGAAAGCTTGGGGCGTGCGTCGCTGCCTTCTTGGCGCGATGCCGCTAACAAGCAATTTCTACAAAGTATTCGGGCCGGTGATAAAATTTTCTCTGCGCGAGCAGACGAGACGGAGGCTGCCTGGTCTTTTGCCGCTATCTCAGCGCCGGTGGCGCGGTTTGCGCGGCGGCTTTTTGTCCCCGCGTGTTCGTAAACAATGGTGCGCAAAGTGGTGTAGGGCTGGTTGGTATTGTGATGAGAAAGTGGGGTCATTGGTATATATGTCATGGAATGAAGATTAGTGGGGGTTTTTGTAATGGATTTGACAGTTATTTAATTTTAATGCTGGTAATACGATCACTATTATTTTTTAATGGAAATAATTAATGATAAAAAAACTGATAGATTGTTTGTTTCGATATACTTAAATTGTTGTCTAAAAAGTATGTGGGAAAATATTAGAAATACATTTGTTTTTCATAAGTTTTAAAGAAATGAAAATGAAGGTTATTTATTTAGTCGGATCTATCTCTTTAATTATTGTGACCGTGAAAGTCGGCTTGAGCTTTGAAAAAAAATTACATTTACTTTTGTTATTAAACATAAAAGAATGCCGGAAATAAGTTTATTCATTTCTAAAAAATTAGAATAATTTATAGTTTTTCCTACGAAAATCAGCTAAATAATAAATAAGGAATTTTCGGTAAAGTTTTTAAAAGATATTTTGTACGATATTTCGTTATTAGAAGATACAATGCCATCCCCAACGAAACCATTATCATAATCCACGAAAAATATAAATTTGGCCCATGCCAATGTATATTTATATGCCCACACGTCACTCCAAATTAAAGTATTTATCACCTAAACTGATTTAATTTGATTTCTTTTTGAAACTTTCAGCAAAATTAATTTAGATAGTAATAAGTATAGCTTTCAAATTTGAGTCAATTTACCGTTTTTTTTATGACATAAAATCCATCGCTGTAAATTAAATAAATGCGAAGAAACATTATAACTTGGAGCTAGTTGAAATATTGAAGTAACCAAATATTTTAAATTGGAAATGATATATCGTTTAGTTCAACAGTTATGATAAGTCAAAGTTGGCCGAAATTTGTAACAAATAGGTCCGATGGTTGTATCTAGACCAATTATAGTTACTATTATACTACTTAATAATAATAAACATACGCATAAGCATTTATTTAGATAAAAAAAAACTTTCTTACACATTTATACCGCGCTGATCAAATGTCAAACATTGATGTTTTGACTCATGTAGTTGGGATATAACTACCTTAAATCTGTTCGAGCTCTCTCTCTCTTGCTCTTTTTCATGAAAATAAAAACTCGATCGATATGCGAGCTGAGCGTGCACACCGCCACGCCGCATGTCCCTGTTTTATTTCAACTCGCACTAAACGTATACGTCAATTCTATTGGGATAAAAGTTTCGCAGAAATATTCGCCTTTGGTATAAACGCACGCGCTCGCGTTGTCATTACATTAGAATGAAAATTCGAACTACACGTGGTGTATATTTCGGTATATTTGACTGATCGAACGAATTTACATGTAAGAACACGAACAAGAATTTACATGTCCGAATGGATAAATCAGATAGTGACGCCAGTCTGCTTGTTTCCTGCCACCGAATTTAAAGTCAATTTTCTTCGCGCTCGTTACCGTACGTATGTATACACTGCGAGAGTGGTATAGTTGTGCAGCAAGCTAATACCCAG
This sequence comes from Torymus sinensis, assembly GCA_030522985.1. Classification (NCBI taxonomy): domain Eukaryota; kingdom Metazoa; phylum Arthropoda; class Insecta; order Hymenoptera; family Torymidae; genus Torymus; species Torymus sinensis. The sequence continues at coordinate 10,124 of JAPYZP010003282.1, read as the reverse complement.
AGGATTAATGTGAAAGATATAGGTGGAGAGGTTATTATTGTAGATTTGAGAATGAGCTACTTTTGAGATACGAAATTTTCACGAGCTGTTTAAGGGAAAATGTTTATACGGCGCGAGTAAAAAAATTTCATCGCCATTTGAGTAAATTTTGCTTTACTGCAAACAAGTTTGCAAATACAAAATTTTATTCCCGCGATATCCCGAAAGATTTATGCGGCAGTAAACATAACGCTAAACTATAAAATGCATGAACCTTTTTCTGTAATTTCTCTTGTATACTATACTGAATTTTTCCTTCGCAGAATGCGTTCACGAAAATCGTTGTTTCTAAATCGTTCGATTTAGAATAAAATTATTGTGATAATTAAATTTATTCAATTATACTTATATATGAATGTTTTAAAATTAGAAATATAGTTCATATTTTTAAAATCACTATAGAACAAAATATTATTAACTTTAAACTGCATTTCAATAATTTCTTATGTTGAAAAGATATAATTAAAGATAAATGTTTCAAACGACAAGTCAATATCACATATTTGAATTATAATAGCATCACTTCGCACCGTGAAAATTGGAATATAAAAAGCCTGAGTTTAATTAAGTTTATTTGCCGTGTGGAATCCTGACATTTTTTTGCACGTAACAGGGAAGAAATATTTTAATTAAAAATTTCATAAAACCGTTACTTTTTAACTTTTTATACGCCAATCAAATAAAGATACAGCAAATAACTTTCCAATACATTCGGAGTTATATGACAAAGGCTTCGGGAAAATCGTTTATCACTGAAGTATTCCTTTGTAATAGATTTAAGTAAAAACACAACATACCAATTCCAATAGTTTGTAAAGTGAAATTATTTTTCAAATAAATAAAAATATTTATTAGTTAAATCATAATTTGTTGTCAGTTTCTTTTTTCCAAGTAAATCGCGTAATTGGTAATTTAACCATTCTAATTTTTATTTAAAGTAGTAGCTAAAATAAACGAAAACAACACCTCGACACAAAATTTACATCAACCCAATCCATCTCGGACTTCATTATTGTGATTCATTCTTCTGGCCCTAACAACTAGGTATCCTTAAACACTTTCGTATGCAAATCGTGTGAGCCGCGTCAATTTCATCGTTTTACTCAGCACGCGCGTCGATGACGACGGTTTTTCGACGTTTACGAGGGACGGCACATACACATCGGATTCCCATAAAAAGGGGAATACCGCGATCAACGCTTCGTGCGCAAGCTTAATGGAGCAGTAGCGCGGAGGCGGCCCGATGGGCAAATCAATTGGAGTATATAACGTGCGTGTATATGTGGCTGTATGTGTGCGTTTCCAGCGACACTTAAAGTGGTGATGATCGCCGGAGGTATGATAGAATGGGGGAGGAGAAGGGATTCTTAGGATCGAAGTTAGTGTGAGATTTGAATGTGATGGGGGATCAAAGAGAATTACGATTTCATTAATGGCAATGAAGTTCTGGGTGTAATTATTGTGAAAAACTTCATTGTGTAATAAAAAAGAGCTTTGTAGTTAAACGTAACTAATAGGCATGGTAAATATGTTTTTTGTTTTAATTTCAATTTATTAGTCAACTATAAGATCGTTGTCCAAATCTATATAATTTGGAAGTATTAGATAAATTGTTAGTACTCATAGCCAGAGAAATATTTTGAAAACTCTAAATTTTTCTTTATAAAGTGCTCCTTTTTATGTATGCCTGAAGTTAGCATCGGTGGAATTCATAAAATAATTATATAAAAAATATATAAAAATATTTGTAAAAAAAATTAATAACAAATTTAAGCTCATAGCAAACAAATTTTTGCTTTTTTTTAATGTCATTGCAGACTATTAATGTAAAAATCTGTTCAGAATCATAGGTTCTTAAACTCGAATGTCATGAACAAATTTGAACCAATCACTTTAGCAACGATAACCCTAACTTCACTAGCCATTCGAATTCAAACACATCAGACATTACACAATCTTTTCATAATCCAACAAAAGAAATAACCCTTGAACGACGCCATAGACTTACACCTCCACTCTGCCATTCCAATCAAACTTCCAAACCGCGAAACGACCACTTCGTATACTTGGAACGACGCGCGGCCGTTACTTCAAGCCGGCATTACGAATAACGTCTTTCAGTTTTTACAATCGCGTGCAACGCCCGTCGCCGCCTACTTCCTCCTCTCGCTCGAACACGCACTTTTTCAGCCGCGCGTCTTTACGGGCGCCACTCGTGACTTTCTTATCCCCCCCCCCCCCCACCCACCCACCAACCGAAGTTTACCCGGATGGTGGAAAAATCTTCCCAAGTAGCAGGGAAGAGAGAAAGTTTCGCGCCTCTATAGGGCAGCCTTTTTGTGCAAACGTGGCGGAAGTTCGCGGTTTCCTTTTCGGAGGTTTGTTTTTCTTTATTTTTGGTGGGAGAGGAGGAGATAGGGTTGAGTGGTTTACCGATGGAAAGGTAAAGAGAATATTTGAAGTCAAATGTCGGTGGTTGTGGTGAGAAGGGTGCGTTTTCGAGGGGGAACTAAAAACGATTTTTCTGTGGGCTAATAACTAGAAATTTGTATGGCATAAGGGACAGTGTAATCTCTTTTTATGATTTGAGAGTTTTAAGTTCGATAGAAAGTGTATGCGTATGCGAAAGCAAATAAAAAGAAGTGTTCCGATGGAACAAACTAGGAAGCAACAGTTTAATCTCATGAATTTATTGTAATTTCTGTTTTAAAAGTCCCCTAAATTCTGTGCAAAGCTTTTGCTGAAAGTTGAAATTTAATTCTTGATACTGTGAAAAATTTGAATTGTTAAACTACTACTCTGTATTCATGTTCGAATGTTTCCCTAATTTTGTCGCATTCTTTCTGTTTCAGGTAAGTCACGAAAATTATGAATCCCTTTGAGCCGCTTTAATATGTAAGTTTGAAGCTACTGTCTAAACGGTTGTACGTTACTACCAAGCACGATTTAATAACATCCAAGAACTAAGTGAATATTTATAATTGCGTAGAAAAAGTAAATACTTACGTAGACAGATACCGGTAACTTATAGCTGATTGTACATCATACAGTAGTATAAGTAATTTTAAATTAAGAATTAAATAATACAATTGAAGAAGTGAATCTATAATATCTAAGAGAAAATGCATTATTTTCTCGAATTTGACTCATATTCAATTAAATAAAGAGTTATAAAGAAGTAATAAATGCATTTTGCAATACTATAATCATCGACAACAACATAAGAAGCAATATTCGAGTCTTATCACATAATCATTAGTGGACAGCCACCGAATCAAAGAAATTCCACTTCCATCATCATCATCAACCCGAGCAGTGCACCTGCGAACATGCGCGTCACTTTCCTCTCTCCCTCTCTCTCGCTCTCTCTCTCTCTCTCTCTCTCTGTCTCTCCTCGTAAGAAAGTTTAATGGGAGGGTAGCATCTCCTGTCTTCCCCGCTCCCTTCCCGCCGCAACTTTTAATTGAATTATACGCTGCTGTCGTCTGCCGAGGGTATATACGAGAGAGAAGATTTTAATGGCCTCGACGGTGGTCAGCAACCAGCTCGATGCTACGCAGATTCACCGTAATAAGATTCGCTTCCACGCCAAGCGCGCGTGTTTTTCGTCCTTTCTAAAATACTATGCACGCGCAGCCCCGGCTTTTGGCCTGATGAGAAAAGTTGGACTCTTGCTCGTTTTTGTCTCTCTCGGATGAGTTTAATAGGGGAGGAGGTTTCTTCTAGATGTTGCTACACCCTGCCGTTAACGACGATTGCTGCTACCAGTTCTTTTCATTTAGTTTTAAGTTTCGAGTAAATATCTCTTTGATACGCAATAGTTTCAATAAAGAACTATATTAATGCGTCAAAGAGGTTTTTTCTTGAAATTCAAAATTTAATGAAAAAAGAAATGGGCCCTTGCAATCGCCAGTAATACTGGGGTGTCACATCATCTTAAGAAGGTAAAGTGTATGTTTATTAGTGATGATTATTGGTATTAAGGTTGATTAAGAAATTTTGATTGAATTCGTGTTTGCAAAATACTTTCGTGATTTGAAGTAAATGTATTTTTGAGAGAATAAAAGTGGAACGTCGAGGTGACGTGATACAGAGTCAAACGTTATGTAAAGCATTACGATATACATCTTGGAATCGAAAAAGTGTCAAACAGCACGTCGAAGAGAAGCCGTTTCATTTTTATTTTATCAGTGAAAATGTCACTTTTATGAAATACGCATTTCAACGTATATCAATTGAATTTTTCTCACCTATTGTCACGGTTTGTTTATCAATTTTGTAGAAAATAAAAATATGTTTTTTACTGTTTATTCATATTTAAATTATTTACTTCAAATCAATATAATTATTGAACATGGGCGAAATAATATCTAATCTGCCGATATGAACGAAACACAAGAGAGAATCTGTAAAGAAAATTATATGATATAAGTGATAAAAAGAAAGAAAATTATCTATTAACTCTGTATGAAAACGTACAAATCATAGATTCTTTTACTGAACTAAAATTCTGAAATTTTCAAAAAGACAATGCAAAATCAGGACAACTACCTTCATGAATCTATACACCAAAACGTTTTTACACTCAAAAAATCTCGGTGGAAAATTTATGGGTTGGCTTTCCCGGGAGATAAATACTTGCGCTTCGTCAATCATTTCCCCGCGTGTACACACTCGGGCCCACGTGTGTCTTTGTGTGTGTGTGTGTGTGTGTGTATTTATACGTCCGAGACTTCGATCCGCGGCCTTGAGTATCGGTTTTATAGAATGAAAAATGCCCCGTCATGCGTCCGAGTCGCCGGCAAAGCGGATAACTTTTTCAAGATTGGCCCGCGGGCTGATGTTATCAATGGCGTTTGATTTGGTTGGTTGAAAAAAGGGAAGGAAGTGTGTTGGAAGTGGAAAGTATGATGAATTTTGAGAAATGAGTGTTGGATTAGATGGACTGTGTTGCTAGGAAATATTGTTTTCATTAACGATCAAAGCTTATATACGTTTTGATAAAAATTATACTTACTATCTTTGGTTTTGAATTTCCCTATGTTTGAAACTTAATGGCGTCTACAAAAGATGATGGAAAAAGAGGTTAGTTTAATAATTACTAAATTTTTATTAAATTTTATATTTTCTTAATTATATGGAATACAAATCATAGTTATGATTCTGTTGTTATGATTAGATAATACAAATCATAGTTATGATTATCATAGTTGTAAAGCCTTAAATGTTCTTCACGGAAAACATTATACTACAGATCGACCAAGTACTATATTACACTTATACTACAGAAGTTCAACAAACTTCAAACATAATACAATTCAATGATCGAAATGAATGAGATACAAATTGGTACCGGTGCAATTCAACAATACACTGAACTACTGCAATCCGAATGATCGACGTCTCAGACACCTAAAATCGAGTTAAGACACGTCAAAGGTGACCTCTCACAGTTCCAACATTGACATGTGACAGTTCGACGCTTTATTGAACTATAGCAATACCAAAATGACACTGTATTACGTATACGTATTGGTAATCTTGTAATTCAAATACTTTTTGAACTCTTACCTTACGAAGGCTTGATGTGTGTAAAGATAATTTTTTTCCGTGTGTGCACTCATATCTGCGTGTGAATTCTCCTGTATATTGTACCCAAAATCGCGACTACACTATATCAAAGAAAAACTTCTAACCCCAAAACTACAATAAAATCCTTACAGCAGTACTACGCCCGTCAAGTAACTTATAGATCTATTTTATCACCTCAAATCACAATTATGTATTCATCTTAGACATATAACATATAAGCGGAGGCAACGTACGCTTCACAAAAATACTAAGCACTCTAATTTCAGGGTTCACTCTACAACTCATAGATTAAACAGATAATGGAATCCTCTTTCTTCGAATATACAAGTCATACAGAATTTATCACAAATTAAACGGAAACTTTGGACTTAGATTCGTAGTTTGTATAACACGGCCGATATCTGATTTCGTCTGGTCTATTCTTATATTATTTAACCATTCCACGAGGTCAGTTTTTAAAGGCAACTTGGACTCGTGTATTTTCCTAAATTAATCAAAAGTTGGAATTTGATAAAAATAGATAAAAGTCCTCCAAAATAATATAAACCGATCAAAACAGAGTATACAATAAAAATCTTTTTTATTGATATCTCTGCGGATACGCTTCATAAGATCTCCCCATCAGTTGTGTAATAATATAAATAGTATTGCAATATAAAGTATCACTTTTTAAAATCCTTTTCGTGCAAGTTACAATAATGGTTGTGATTGCAAAGATACTAAAGTGCATTGAAATATCATTTGGAATTCTTCGATTACGGATATAGGTTCTTTTCAGGCATTCGCAGTACTGGAACATCTTTGGTTACATAATGCTGTCTCCGCCAGAGTCGACGTAATCTAACATGGGCTTTAGACGATCCCAATTGGATATCTGTGAAATTCAATTTCAAATTTAAGTTGTGCAAAGCTATTGACGCCGAAGATACTGCAGGTCTATCATGATAATTATGGCTTTCAATATTTTCAAATTTATCAATTGAAATTTTTTCAAATTCAGCTACTTCTAATTTATAGTCATTTACTTCAATCAAAAAAATATTTGAAACACTGGTATAGAACATTTTTCCTTTGTATTTACATCTATTATGATGAAATTCCAATCCTTCATTTTCCAAGCTCTTACCATAACCCTTTGAAAGGTCAATAAATTTGTATTATTGTGAAAATGAATTAACAAAGTCCTTGATTGTTCCTGGCCGCTAATTATTACTCTAGATAAAGGTTTAATTACTTCATTCTCTGTATCGATGGTTTGAGTTAACATTATATATATTGAAATGTGTCTCATATTATACAAAGATTTTGTGACTTTTCTATATGTAACCGTATTTATAGCAAGCTTTATGACTAAGTCATATTTAATCGTCTTTATAACAAGAAAGGGATATTTTTGTGACATTTGTTCCACAAAATTGTTGTGTTTAGAGAATAATCTTGTTTCATTTAATACAAATATTATTGCTTGATAATTAGCAAGTATGTTATCAGTAACTTTTAAAGTCAAGATATTCAACGAATCGCATATGAGGTTTAGAAATAACGTTTGTGTGTATTGGACAAATATTTAACAGCACAATGATGTAATACGTATATCTCACATTGATCACGAAAAAACAATCAGTCTTTTATATCGAATCTAATAAGATTTAAAAAGTGACCAAATAGTAGTAATTTAGAATTATAAAGCTGTGCAACCACACCTGGAGTGCAGGTTTTAGCATTATTTTTTGAATCACTACGTGCATAATCTATTATTAATATTTTCAATCATGAAATTATAATGAATTATATTTATCTCTGCGATGTACTATCAAATATTTCTGTTTGTTTTTACTTGCACCCGAGCTGCGAGGATAAATAAATCATTAGATATTATTGGATAAAGGTTAAACATCAATTCTATGAATTAAAATACAATATTTAGTGCTGTAAAATTCAATAGAATTGTTTAAAATCTGTCTATTAAATTAAGAAACTATCATAATTTTTCAAAAGTTTTTCACGACCGTTTTGATAGCTGCCTCCAAGAATCCCAAATACACTACACTACAAATTTGTAAAACAATGTAGTGCCTTGTCATAAAATGACATAATAACATCCAGTAAAGATTCGATTATTATTCAATTTTTTTTACTTCAATACAGTCGTCAAGTAATTCTAAAATTAATTTGAAATCGACACTTTTGATTTCATTATTCGTAATATAATTTAATTTCTTTTAATCATCTTAAATTTGATTTAACAAAAGACCTTACTAAAAATAACTTGAACCTAGCCCTCTCACCGTCTCGCAACAAACCATCACTTTCCTCCGACCACGCGGATATCCTCTGATCTGCTCGCTTCGGCGCTTAATCCGCTGAGCCCGGAAATGGTGAGCCCTGATATAAGTACGAGGCGTTGAACTTGAGTCGAGTCAACACTGCGCGGACACGAGGTAAAGTTGGTCAAACTGGCGCGAGAGAGAGAGAGAGAGAGAGAGAGAGAGAGGAGAGAGAGAGAGAGAGAGAGGGAGAGAGAGAGAGAGAGAGAGAGAGAAAGCGGGTGTCCGCTGTCGCGAGTTGAGAAGGTGAGATTACGAGCGGAATCGCACGCCGCAGGTTAGCGGTCACGGAGCACTAGCCGATGCGCGTTTATATCTTGGTGGGGTACGAGGATTAGCTGCGTGGAGAGCAAAGTGTTATTAGAGAAAAGTTGGAACTCGGTCTATGTTATATATTGCCGTACGTGAGATTGAAGTTGTAAATATTGGTAAAAAGTTATTTTGCCTTTATAATTTTAATTTTAATTATAGGTAGGATTAAAGAGGATTTAAATATTTATAAATACGTAAATCTTGAATTCAAATGTATGTTACACGCTATTTTTCCAGGCTTTTTAGCTCCTAAAAAGAGTAAAGAGGTAAAAGAAAGGAATTGAAAATAAATTTAAAAAACCGCGAACAGATACAGGCGGGCTTCACTGTAGCTTGGCACGCGATCCAAAGTATGTAGTTAAATGACGACCCAGATAGCAACGAATACATTGAAATTAGCTCTTTATTAATTCAGTATAATTCATAAAGAGCTCATTCGCCAACAAAGTTTTAAAAAAAAAACGTTAATTCATTGTAAAATATAAACTCATACAATTGGCGACAAAAACATAAACCAAACCTTTCGAAGAGACAATTTTCGACGTGCTCATAAAACTTGGCCGACAATTCTCATAACTTTTCAAACTTTTACCCCAAAAACGCCTCCTGCTCTCCGACTAATCCCATTCAAAACCAGCAACCCTGAACCACTGAGAAATTACGGGAAGACAACGCACCGCCCAATCTAGCTCTCCGGTGCCATCTTCATTTTCCTGCAATTTTAAGCTCCGCTTGCTATCTGGGTGAGACCGTACACACACCACACACACACACACACACACACACACACACACACACACACACATTCACACGCGCGTGCGCACGTGTATGACGAGCTTCTGAGATGAAGTTTCGGGTGTGCCGCGTTTTCCGCACACGGAGGGCGAGAGGCGCACTTGATCCGAGCAGGACGAATTACGAGAGAAGTGGCTTAATGCCACGTGAATTATTACGACGGAGTGGCGTTTCTCGGTACTCGGCATTGTTTACCAGCAGTTTTTCCTGTGAAGCTATCTTGAGAGAGGTGAATTTTTTATGTTACTAAAGGGGGCTAGATGATAAGGAGAGTGTTAGCTGGGTTGCAAAATAAAACTTAAGAGGGTGAGACGCAGAGGTTCTTAAACCGGTGGAATTGTGATGTTAGATTGTCTTTGTGGATAGAAGATGAACTGTGAGTGTTAAAAGAAATGACAATCATTAAATTTATACTAGTTCTACTATGTCACTTATTTTCCGCTATATAAAGAAGAGATGTAATAAATTGCATTCATAAATTATACTTCAAATATGGTTCTAATAATTTCTGATTTATTTTAAACGTTCTAAAATAATAGCAATAAGTTGAAACCGCTGCCAACTGAATTAGCAGAATGCTTTCTCAAAGAGTATCTTATTGAATCAGAAAATGTAGATATGAAATGATTACATTACGAAAAATCTATTGATTTCTATTATTTTTTTTAAAGCAAATTCTGATTATTCATAATTTTTATAAATTCCTGGAGCTTCTATTCTTTTAATATTGCAACAATATGACCACAAATTAATTTGTGGCTTCGACGCCGCCCGTTCTCTTCTAAGTGTTTTAAAACAAATTTTGTTAAATTTTATTAAATAGCGTGGAAATTTATAATTTCAATAACCTGAGGGATATTATTTCTTTAGTAACTTGTTTATAAACAAAATTTTGTTGAAATTTGTTAAATTTTGTTGAAATTTGTTAAATTTTGTTGAATTTTATTAAATTTTGTTGAGTTTTGTTAAATTTTGCTGAATTTTGTTAAATTTTGTTGCTTTTTGTTAAATTTTGTTGAATTTTGTTGAATTTTGTTGAATTTTGTTGAATTTTGTTGA